>PVKV010004244.1:0-104352 GCA_004027835.1 Alouatta palliata | reverse complement strand
TACTGTAAGGGTATATGTACTTGAGAAAAGAGGAATTTTTATTATGTGAAATAAGGCATATGTTAATTAGCTTAATTAAGCCATTACACATGTACACATTTCAAAACGTGTTGTACATAATATACACAATTTTATGTCAACTTAAAAATAATAAAGAAATAATAACATAAAGAGGAGCTTTTATGTATTTCTTTGTATATATTCATGGGGTACAGGTGCAATTTTGCTACACGGAAATACTGCATTGTGGTGACGTCAGGGCCTTCAGCGCATCACTGGAACACACACTGTACCCACCAAGTAATCCCCCATCCTCCACCCTGCCTCTCACCCGCTCAGCCCCCACCCTCTGAGTCTCCACTATCCACCCTTCCACATGCTACATCCATGTGTATACATTTTTTTTAGCTCCCACTTATTAGTGAGAATGTGTGGTATATTTCTTTCTGTGTCTGAGTTGTTCCACTTAAGATAATGGCCTCCAGGTCCATTCATGCTACTGTAAAAGACATGATTTCATTTTTTAAGGCTGAATAGTATTCCATTGTGTATATATACCATATTTGCTTCATCTAATCCTCTGTTGATGGACACTTAGGTTGATTCCACATCTCTATTACTGTGAATAGTGCTGAATAAACACACCAGTAGAGAATGTATGCTTTGAAGAGACTGAAAAAGGTTTGAAATAAGCACAGTGGAGAATGGAATATAGAGTTGACTAATAAAACATAGTGGGGATTGACAGGAAATACTAGGAATCCAGGTGAAGTTGGTGACAGTGAATTTCCAGTGATATAAATCTACTCAGTAGTATGATTCTCCCCAGCAGCACAAAGCAGTCTGGGTGCACGTGAAGGCAAGATGAGCAGTTGGGCACATCTAAGTGTGAGAACCTGTCAGATAGATGTGAATAGAAGACAACAAAGCAAGGGAGTGTAGAATATTGACCAAAAAATGACTCATGGGAAAACAGAATCTATACTGTGCTCCAGCTTAGAGAGGGAAGAGAGAACATGTGTGTAGGGATAGAACTGGAAAACAGCAGGAATGTCAGTGGACTAGAACAGATAGGAGATAATAGTCAGGAATAGGCTTAATGCGTGATTTCTCAGGTGTAGTTATTTTGGATATCATAGTTCATCTCAGACTTCCGAGACAGTTTACATTCTTAAGTAACCCCCAAAGACCTCCTTCACTTACAAGGTGAATAGTAAAAACTAAAATTTACTAAGAATTTTGTATGTTCTTAGCACTATGCCAAGCATTTTACATGCATTGTCCCCATTTAACCCTGCCAATATCAATGATTATCATTCCTAACACTGTCCTAATAGTGTCAGCGGGATCTCTGAGGTGACCGTGGGTGAAGAAATTTAAAGGGAAATAGTCTATAAATGGCACTAAAGCGCGAGGTGAATGAACAGCTTCTTGCTGAGAAAGGAAGTAATGTCCTGGGCAAAAAGCCGGTTTGTGAATAAACTAGATCACAGCATTTAGAGGGTGGAGAATGGAGAAGAGTTTGTGCTTCGTGGGTTGGGAGTTCTGGAGGGCACAGCTGGAGGACTTTACAAGAAGGGGAAGAGTAAGAGTTTGGAAGAGTGAACAAGAAACCCAGATGAACATTAGGGTAGGAGAATTCTAAAAGGGTATATAGGCTAGACAACTGAGGGGCAGGGTTACATTATAGGTAGTATAACAAGGAAAATGATTATGAGGCCAGATGGATTAAGATTCTAAAAGAGGCCGGGCGTGGTGGCTCATGCCTGTAATCCCAGCACTTTGGGAGGCTGAGGCGGGCGGATCACGAGGTCAAGAGATCGAGACCATCCTGGTCAACATGGTGAAACCCCGTCTCTACTAAAATACAAAAAAAAAATTAGCTGGGCGTGGTGGTGCGCGCCTGTAGTCCCAGTTACCCGGGAGGCTGAGGCAGGAGAATTGCTTGAACCCGGGTGGCGGAGGTTGCAGTGAGCTGAGGTGGCGCCACAGCACTCCAGCCTGGTGCCTGGTGACAGAGTGAGACTCTGTCTCAAAAAAAAAAAAAAAAGATTCTAAAAGAAACCTCAAACATAGCCATCTAGGCCATATTTTTAGCTCATCACTCACTGTCTGTATAGGCATAAGTAAGTAGCTTAAGTTTTCAGCTGTAATAATAATAGCAAACATTTATTGACTGCTTACTGTATGCCAGACACGTTTATATAATCCTTATGACAACAGTATGAGCTAAATGTACTATATGTTATCTCCATTGTACAGTGAAACCTTACATAGTTATTTGGTAGAGCTTGAATTTGAACCTTGCCAGCTGTCTCTGAAGCCCTCCAGATCATTTTATTATTCTCACTGCTTGGGCAGGGCTGCCATTTCTCTTCCTATAATTGTCTTTACCATATTGTACACTTTCTCTAGCAGAAAAAGTTCTCTCCACAATCCTTCCAGAGAAATTTAAATGTTAACGTATGATAAGATTATCACAAAGTCAATACACTCAAAGCTAATCTTTAACATTGTACTCTACAAGAGGATTTTGAAATAAGGATAGTTCATCTCAGACTTTATCTAAGAGAGCTTGCATTCTTAAGTATCCTAAAGACCTCCTTTACTTAGAAGGTAGTCTAAAGGCCTATATCCCAAAGATAGTATTTTAGGACAGATCCAGTGTGTTTAAGAAATCATCTGTCACAAAATAAATTTGATCTGCCCTCAGAGAAGAAACTAACTTCTGATATTTCTCCCCAAGGACAAAAAAATAAGTTACTGTCAGGCTTAATTTAAATTCCATAACAGAAAATGTACTGGGTTTTTAAAATTAGCTCCATACATTTTTCTGTCTGTATATAGAAAATAGGCAAAGTAGCTTTCATAGATATAAAATAAGTAGGAATCCCATTATAGAAATTCTCCTTTTCTGTTATTTAACTTTCAAAATATCAACACATAGTATTTCTGTGTAGAATCCAAGAAGAAATAAAAAATAAATAATCTAGGACAAAAACCCACAGTTGGATTCTAACTATCTTAATACTGATTTAGCAATCACACTTTTATTTTAGTGGGTGAAATTTTCAAGGAACCTAAAAGTTTAAAAGACTTAAGTAGAAAAGATGAGGCCTTACCTTTAACAAAGCTCCTTTATTTACTTCTACAGGTAACTATAATGGGAAGGCTTACAATTTAAGTGCTCATGTATTAATGACTTTAGACCTCTTCATTAAGGACTTTGTAATTTTTTACTAAATGCCATCTTCTTCAAAAACAAAATAATCTATATTGGCTAAATATATCTTTCTAAATTTTTTTAGGCCTAACAGTATGTCTACTGTTATAAATCTGGGTTTGTTTCATTGCATTTTTGCACGAGTTCTTCAATCAAATCCTTAAACAGAAACATCTATTTTCCTCATCTGTGTTTAACTGGATACTTAAATTATTTTAGTGTGCAATTAAAGCATTTTTAATGTTCAAAAAGTATTTCAGGATGATATTCTTATCCTCTTTTTAAAAAGTACAAGTTCAGAGCTTGTTTTTAAAGACTCGAATTTCTTACATCAAGATCTTTTCCAGTAGACTACTTTATCTTTAAAATACAGACCAGGATATATAGGGCAGGAAAAATAGTATTTTTAATCACCTCTGTTCTTTTCGTTACTGTCAAAATCTTTAATACCATATTCCCTCAGTAAATATCTGGGTATTATTATAAAATACGTTCTCAAGCTCTGGTAAAAGTGTCCTTGGCCTATACTTTAAAATGGATAAATAATCCAGCCTTTAACTGATTTTCCAGGAATTTACTTTTCTAACATTAGACGTTAAAAGCACATTAAAAAAAAAAAAAAAAAAAAAAAAAAAAAAAAAAAAACTCTGATGAAACCCAGGGTGATGATAAAAATCATTAATCCTGATCATATATGCCAGATCTCTTGGTATACGACATACTCATTACCTGTCCTGAGTAATATGTCTTGTCTTCTCTCCATCTTGTACTCCAAAGTCAGGCTGAAATTATCCTAGGAGATCCATGGGCTTGAAAGGCTCCAGAAAGGACAGGTGGGGCTGAGCCTGAGATATGAGAATTATGAGTGTGATCCTGGTATTCTGAACCACAAGTGGCCCAATGTCATCCCAGATCCCCAGAGGACTGCCCAACTGAGAGGTCTCTCTTTTGAGTCATATCACCTCCCCTTCTGTTTTTCTCTCTCTTCCTCTCTTTCTTTCCCTACAACTGTCTTTCCTATATTGTACACTTACATATCTTTCTCTTTCTCTCTGTCTCTCTATATAGCTCTGTATCTACAGTATCTGTATATATATGGATGCATTTTGTTTTTTTATCAGACTATCCTCAAAAAAAGATATTTGTCATCATAGAATAGTCCTTTATATTAATCAAAAACATCATAGAATAATTATTTATATTAATCAAAATAAGCACAAATAAATGAAGGGCTTTGAATAATAACTTCAAGACTTTTTTTTAAAAAAAGAATTCAACATGGGAAATAAAGTGAGAAATCCTGGGTTTGAGTCCTTAGTTCTGCTACTTAATAGATTTGAGGCTTTAGCAAGTCTCCTAAGCTCTCACAGATGGTTTATTTATAAAATGCACAGGATAACCACAATTAATCCACCAACCAACAGGATTATTTCCAGAGTCAAGCTCGTTAATGAACACATAAATAACTCTATAAATTCTAAATTCTTGATGTCACACACTCATAGTATCAACAATACAATTGGGTAAAATTTGTATTCAGCACGATGCTACAACTGGAAAAGGTGGGTAGTTCGTTTCCTCACACTCCCTTTGCATTCCTTGTTCCTCCAGACACAGTGAAACTCGGTTTCTGCAGAATTTGATTTCATTTGAGTTATTGGGGAACAAAGTAATTAGACAATGAATAATAGCTCAAGACAGGTCAAAGCTGACGATTTCTGCAAAAAAATGAAGAGGAAACGTTTTGATCCTGAGCAGGTGTTCTCCCTAGACAGCTTAACCTGAGGCTGATTGACTTTTGGAAATGAGACTTGTTTTAAGGTGGGAAGCCTTGGTGCCAAAGGTTTCCCAGGATTTTGAAGGTCACATGGAATGGGAGGGGGTTAGGGAGACTTCCCTAGCATTTATGGGACCTGGGGGAATCTCAGGTTAAAGAAGGTGGTTACCACTCGCAAGCAAGCCCTCTTCCTGATGCAGGGGCTGAACAGCTCGCGTCTGAGCAGCCAAATCTCGGGGAAGCTGCAGATGGCGGAGGGGCGCCCGGAGGCCTCCGGGAGAGCAGCTGGGGGAGCGGCCGCAGGGCACGCCGGGAAAGGCGCGGGGCACTCTGGGAAAGGCACGGGGCACTCTGGGAAAGGCGCGGGACATGCTGGGAAAGGCGTGGGGCACGCTGGGAAGGCAACCGGGGAAGGGTGGGGCCCTGGGGCCTGTTGAGAAGCTGAGTGGCGAAGGAGCGGTGTGTTTAGTTATCTCAGAAGTCCCCTGCGCTTGTGGTGTCCGTTCCGTAACTGTTCTCACAGGACAAGACAGCCTGAGCTGTTTACAGCCAGCACCTCTTCCCGTCTGAGAGCGGTGTCTCCCGTTGGGTTTACCTAGTGCCTCACCTTGGTGCCGATGGTGGAAGGGGACCGTTTCCTGTGGCCTCTACGCACCGTTCTGGGTGTTAATGATTCCCCCACCCCGCCCCCCGTACTGACTTCCTCATCCTAGCCTTTTAATTCTTTTCTGCCTGGCCTCTAATTTTACAATACTACGGGGAGAAATGTCTCTGAAGTTTTACTTCAGCCTGAAATGTGTAAGAGAAGCCTTCAGACGTTTCCAAAATCATATTTTAAATACATGTACGTTTTTCCGTCTTAGGCAATTCATCTTACGCTTGCATTAATGTGGGACAGGGCCCCAGCTCTATGTGAGCGGATTCTTGATGACATCCTATTAAATAGAATTTTTTTTTTTTTTAAATAGAGACGGAGTTTCACCATGTTGGCCAGGCTGGTCTCGAACTCCTGACCTCAAATAATCCACCTGCCTCGGCCTCCCAAAGTGCTGGGATTACAGGCGTGAGCCCCCGCACCAGGCCATATTAAATAGAATTCTATCTGACCTGACTGCCACATGCAAACAAACTGGAGCATAGCTTCTGTGTGATTTTGTAGACAGCAAGAGATTTACACTTTTTTTTTTTTTTGGTGTGACTGTGGCTGAGATTTTACAATACCCTGGATGGCTTCTTGGTCTGATTTCACAAAGGGCTTTTCCTAAATGATAAGTGGAAGAATGTCCAAACTCCCAGGTGAAATTATCATCACTGTAGGTTTCGCATGTAACCTAGTCTAGTTACTTCAAAAGTTACAGCCGTTGGGCCGGGTGCGATGGCTCACGCCTGTAATCCCAGCACTTTGGGAGGTCGAGGCGGAAGGATCACGAGATCGGGTGACGGAGACCATCCTGGCTAACATGGTGAAACCCTGAATCTACTAAAAATACAAAAAATTAGCTGGGCGTGGTGGCGTTCGCCTGTAGTCCCAGCTACTTGGGAAGCTGAGGCAGGAGAATCGCTTGAATCCAGAAGGCAGAGGCTGCAGTGAGCCGATATCTCGCCACCGTATTCCAGCCTGGGTGACAAAGCTCTGTTTCCAAAAAAAAAAAAAAAGTTACAGCAGTTGGACCCATCTATGTGGGTTGACTATTGCAGTCCAGTTAGATGGCTTCCAAATTCTGCTGTTTTCTAAAGACCTGTTCATGTATTAAAGACCTATTCATAAAATATTCTGTTCATATATTTCAATATATATTTCTAAAATTTTCTTGCTCTCCCTTTCCTCTGAGTACTTCGTGAGTTTCTTGTTGGAAGGACTGTCTTTAAATTAAAGCAATTAGAGTTACTTTATGAGATTTACCCAAATATGAAGAGAATATTCAAGTTGATCAGAAGAAAATATTCAGTTACTGAAAAATATTAATTACATCAATAGGTAAGTTAGAATTATATCTAATATTCAGTTGTAGAGCTCATAAAGTATAATACAGAACACTTTTATAACCATAATTATCACCTTTTAAAAATTCATAACTCATATCAATTTAAGACAAACATTCTTTAAATGAAATTAAAACTATTACTTTGGGATCACTATTTCATAGATACAGACATCTGTGTATAGATTACTTCAATGTTAAGTTTTGCTGCAAATATAAAATTTTCTTTTTTTAACCTATGTATTATGTTTCTTCTTTGCAGTAGAACTTATTTCTACACTTGTTAGTGATTTCTTCCTAATACACAATGGAAATGATATAATTTTTTTAAAGTTTCAAATAACACAAAAATGTGTGATATAAACCATAATCACCCTCCACAATAATTTCTACTCCTTCTCTTTCTCCTCCCAGAATTAACTACCTTTGGCTGCTCGATGCTTTATCCTCCATATTCTTTTCTATACATATACTAACCTATATTATTATTTTTAGAATAAATTATATTTTAAAAATTACTCTGCCATTTTATTTTTTCAGTAAATCAATCTTAGATATCTATGACTGATAGATATCTAAGATATCTAATATTTGTATACTTAAATCTTTTTAAAAGCCTATATGGTATTCTATTGTATGGATGTACCATAATGCATTTGACCCACCCCCTGCTGATGAATATGTGGGTTGTGCCTACTCTTTCCTTACATGAGCTTCTTGAAGAGTGTGTGTGTGTGTGTGTGTGTGTGTGTGTGTCTGTCTGTCTGTCTGTCTGTCTGTCTGTCTTTCCTTTACATTGTTCCTCCCACCCTCTGGCAAAAGAAAAAAAAGTTGGCGTTTTCTGGACCCAGGGCCACTTTCTTGCTTATTCTTTTTCCGTTAGACTGTTTTCTGTTTTCCAACTTTCAAGTCTTTTTCTTTCCTTTGGAATTTCCTCTTTTTATGCTCCTATTTTTTCCCATTAAGGACAAAGGTCCTCTTCACACAGTATCTCTGCCCTCTGGTACCAACGTGTTCTCCCAATACTTTCCAACCCCAGTGGTGAAGAGAAAGAAGGACTGAGTATTTGGTTTTTGATAAGAAGCAAGAGGCTGCTACTGGCAGGGAGCCTTGTCAAGATCTCCCTCATTCTGAGCACTCCATTCCCACGTGAACAACAATGAATGGAGATTTCATCCGCCCACCCCACATTGTTCAAGTTGTCCTTTGCCCTTTTTGTCAAAACTTGGCACCCAGGAGACAGCAGAACATGTTCTGAATTCAACCCTGGGGGAGCCACCAATCAATATCACTTGACTCTTCTTACTCATTAGTTGTTCTCATTCTATGCCTGATGTCGAGTGATGCCTAAGTTATTCTTTGTCATGGCCCTTTCTCAGTTGGCCCAGCTAACCCCTGTAGGGTGGGATGGCCATCTACATCCCCTAGGCAGAGCACCATGGACAGAGGAGAAGAGCGTGGACAAAGTACTAAAGCTGAGTCCTGGGATGTGGGTTCTCTTACTGCCTCAGGTGTAGGCTCAAAGGATGTGGATAATTTAGGGTATTTTACCTCTTTATGATCTGAGTTGCCAAATACTAAGAATATTAACTATCTTCTTAACTCACACAATACTGTAAGAATGTGGTAATTTGTAAAGCACTTTGAAAATAAGATTCCAAAGAAACAGAGTATATTATTTATATGTCTTTTCTCCCTTTTTAGTATATATATTTTATCTCATTTCCTTTTTTTTATATTTGCAACTCATTTCTGGGTTTTCCTGGCACACCTACTTATTCTTCTCTGTGAATTAGTTCTTATTTATCAAGCACAGACAATATATTCATAATTATTTCTAATGAGAAACTTTTTTCAGGAATGTTTTTAGGGGATATGTTCAGAGACGAAGATATGGGTGTTGTCATTTTTTTATCCTAATGTTTAATAATATTGCTTAAATTTCTTTTATATCTGAAACATTTGTTGGAATGTTTTTATGATTATTGAGGCCTTAATTCTAAGTAGTAACAATCAAACAAGCATAGAAACTTTATAAGAAGTCTAAATATCTGTCTGATAGTAAGAAAATTAGATACTTAGATGTCAGTGTATTAAAGATTTGATGCTAAGTCCCAATTACCTCTAATAATCAAATAGTGGATTGTGGGAGGGTCAGGACAGATATGAACATGACACAAACTTCTCAGGATAAAGGTGTTTCAGTGTTTTTCAGGCTTAAAAATAAGAAACATTTTGAGAGCTTAAATGGGACAAAATTTCAGAAAATTGCAGATTTTATCTCCTGCTATAGTTTATAATAAAAGAAAAGGCTGCAGAATTCTCTTTTAAGTATCATTTCTTTAAAAACTTGAAAGTCTTTTAACTATCTTTTAAATATTCTTTTGCAATTTAAAAAAAAAAGAGCATTCGCTTTGTGTAAGGGTTCCTTTTTCCCTCGGTTGAAAACAGCCCATTTTTAAGCACACGTTAACTACCACTTTCTTTCTAATTTACTTTTTCCTTCTACAATGCAATTGAATACCATACTGATGCATTCTAAAATGAAATTATTGTTTTGGTGCTTGATTTTTTTTTTTTTTTTTTTTTTTTTTTTTGAGATGGAGTCTTGCTCTGTCGCCCAGGCTGGAGTGCAGTGGTGCGATCTCAGCTTCGCCTCCTGGGTTCAAGCGATTCTCCTGCCTCAGCCTCCTGAGTAGCTAGGATTGCAGGTGGGCGCCACCGTGCCCAGCTAATTTTTATATTTGTAGTAGAGACAGGGTTTCAGCATGTTGGCCAGGCTGGTCTTGAACTCCTGACCTCATGATCTGCCCAACTCAGCCTCCCAAAGTGCTAGGATTACAGGCGTGAGCCACCATGCCTGGCCAAATATTACTATTAACCCCACTTAATTTTAGGAGAAAGGTTTTGTAAGTGGGCACTTCCCTAATATTTCTCAGTTTCCTGTTGGATAACATTTGTAGAATTTTTGGATGGCAACGAGAAAGCTGTAAATGTATTTGGGGAGTTCACAGCACCGTTTTTAAAATGTAGTTTTCTTCAGTTTCATCAGTTAAATCTGCTTTTCAAAACATACCATTAAGAGATTTAAAAAATCAAGCTACAAACATACATATCTAGAAAAGAATATATCCCAAAAATATAAATAACTCCTACAAATCAATGAGAAGACAGACAACCCAGTTGAAAATGGGCAAAGAATTTAATCAGATTCACAAAAGGAGATGTATGGTTGCCAGTAAACTCATAAAAAGTCACTAGGAAATGCAAATTAACACCACAATAAGTAATTGCTCTATACACCCATCAAAATCACTAAAGTTAGAAAGCCTGAGGTGCTAGAGAGGCTGTGAAGCAATTGGATTTTCACGCTTTACTGGCAGGAATGTAAAATGTTACAACCACGATAGAAACAGTTTGGCATTTCCTTATAAATTAAACATATGATTACCATCCAACCCAACAATTCTGCTCCAAACGATTTACCCAAAATAAATGAAAACGTATGTCTACACAAACACATATATGTGAATGTTTATATCAGCTTTGTCCAAAGTAGCCTAAAACTGGAAACAACCCAAATGTTGAACAGGTGAATATATAGACACATTGCAGGACGTACATAGGAGATGAAATGCTGCCTAGCACTAACACACGGATGGCACGCTATGCATGAATCCCAAAAACATGCTGCGTGAAAGAAGCCAGACAGCAAATCGTACATATTGGATGATTCCATTTTTATATGAAATTCTAAAAAGGGGAAATCAGCCAGGGAACAGAAAAGAACTGACTACAAGGGAACAAGAGGGAACTTTCTGGGATGCTAGAAATGTCATTTTTCTTGATTGTGGTAGTGGTTACACAGATGTATACCTTTTTTCAAAACTCATTTAACTGTACACGTTTTCTTTTCCTTTCTTTCTTTTTCTTTTTTTTTTTTTTCAGATGAGGTCTCACTCTGTTGCCCAGGTTGGAGTGCAGTGGCATGATCTCGGCTCACTGAACCTCAGCCTTCAGGTTCAAGTGATTCTCCCACCTCAGCCTCCCGAGTAGATGGGACTATAGGCATGCACCACCATGCCCAGCTAATTTTTGTATTCTTAGTAGAGACAGGGTTTCTCCATGTTGGCCAGGCTGGTCTCAAACTCCTGACCTCAAGTGATCCGCCTGTCTCAGCCTCCCAAAGTGCTGGGATTACAAGCATGAGCCACGG
Source organism: Alouatta palliata (assembly GCA_004027835.1). Taxonomy (NCBI): domain Eukaryota; kingdom Metazoa; phylum Chordata; class Mammalia; order Primates; family Atelidae; genus Alouatta; species Alouatta palliata. The sequence goes on along the minus strand of PVKV010004244.1, from coordinate 93,154 downwards.
CGCCCCGCCTGAACTGTACACTCAAAATGGCTATGTGTAGGTTGTATGTGTAGTAAAGAATTTAACTTTATGCCCAAAGAGGTCTGGCCTTTGCCCTCAGCTTCTGGGTGGTATATCTAAGCCCGTGGATGTCATAAGAGATAGGGGTGTCTTTGTTTACCTGGGGGCCTTGGATTGTGCTAGTAGTCTAACAATGTCATGTAAGGTTGCATCTAGCCATGCCAGATAGTATTTAGGGTGGGGCTGACCACATCAGAAAGACCAATAACGGGATGTAGGGTGGGGATTTCAGTCAGTGTCACCTTGCCAGAGACTGAGATCAGCCACACAGGCCATCCATCACACCTGCATAATAGAGCCCCGTGGAAACTTCCCTACCTGGCAATATGCCATGCATATTGTTACAGATACATACTGAGAAAATAACGCCTAAGACTCCATGGGGAGAGAACAACAGAAGCTCTATGTTGGATATTTTTCCTGGATTCTGCCCTTTGTGCTTCTTCCCTTGGCTGATTTTAATCTGTAACCTTGCCCTGTAGTAAACCATAACTGCTCAGTAAGCTCTGTGAGTCCCTCTAGTGAATAACTGAGCTTGAGGGTGGTTTTGGGACCAATCCCCTAAACTTGTAATTAGTATCAGAAGTACAGTTGGTCTTATGGAGGGCGGTGTTCCCTCTAAGTTTGCAGCTGCCTAAACCCCAAGGAGATGGTTCTAAACTTTAGCAGTATGATATCTCAATACAGATCATTTTTTAAATATGGTCACTTGTCCTCATAGTGCACAATAATATGTGTATATGTGTGTGCACATGTGTGTGTGGTGTGTGCGTGTGTGTGAGCGTACACACATACCCCTGATGGACTACTGTGCTTTTAATATTAGAAAAGAAAGAATCTCTCAAAGAGGCAATTTTAAGCCAGAATGTTCTATACTCTAAAGTTTAAAGGTATAAATTGTTCTTTATAAACTTAGGAAAGGCCGGGCACGGTGGCTCACGTCTGTAATCCCAACACTTTGGGAGGCGGAGGCAGGTGGATTACCTGAGGTTAGGAGTTTGAGACTAGCCTCGCCAACACGGTGAAACCCCGTCTCTACTAAAAATACAAAAAAATTAGCTGGGCGTGGGGGTGGGTGCCTATAATCCCAGCTACCTGGGAGGCTGAGGCAGGAGAATCACTTGAATCTGGGAGGCAGAGGCTGCAGTGCACTGAGATAGTGCCGTTGCACTCCAGCCTGGGCAGTAAGAGCAAAATTCCATCTCAAAAAAAAAAAAAATAGAAAAAATTATGAAAGAATGGACATCAACTAATTAGCAGACGTTATCTAGGCAAAGTGGGATGAGATAAAACGGGCTGCTATTTATAATTCTCTGCGGATATTGAAGTATATTTATGGGTCATTTTGGTCTTTTGTGTGTTTTTCAGGATTTCTCTAATTAATGAAAATATATATCGGGAAAATGTAGACCTTTTAAATTTCATTCCGCGAATTTCACCTTTTGGATGAGAAAACTGTATAAACACAGAAGAGAAGGATGTACTCTGAAGTTTTCAGCAAATTTAATTGCGAGAGTCCAGTCATCTTATTGTAGTTCTCTCTGCAGCCAATTGTGTGATTCCTTCCCTCCTTTTCATCATCTTTTCCTCTCCACAGACATTTACTGTGCATTTGCTAGGTTGCAGGCTCTCAGCTGTGTTGCTTTGGGGACACAGTAGTTTAGCAGTATCCCTGTCCTCTGCCTAATAGATGCCAGCAGCCTGCCGCCAGTGTGACAGCCAAAAATGTCTCCAAACATTGCCAAATGTGCCCTGTGGGCAAAGTCTCCCCCAGGTGAGAAACACTGTTTAAGAAAACAGATTTCTAGATCATCAGCGCGTATACATATTCTTTCCTAAGATTAATCTGCACGCATTATGTTAAAATTAACAAGCTTTGTTAGGCTGGATCTCCTCCTCCTGTCTCTTCTTTCACAAGCACCCTTCTACTTTACAAAAGGCCCCCCTCTCCCCATCCAGAATCTTACTGCAGTGCACTGCCTGGGAGTGTAAGAATCCTGTGCCCCAAACAATCAAAATTTCTAACCCTCTAAGCTGATTCATTTAGGAATGCATTTCCAATTAATTTCACTTCTTTTTTTTCATTCATTTACTTTATTAATAGTTTTTTAAAGTGGAAAACATTGCATTAAGATATAGTTGGTACCTGAATAATATATTTGTCCAAGGGAGTAAAGGACCTCATTATTTGAAAGTGTTTCTTCTTATAGCTACTACTAAAGTTACTTCTGCCTACATTTTATTGGTCATTATTTTTAAAGAGGAATCATAAAGTAAATTCATTTGTTTTCATTTTTCCTTTTTTAACCTACAAATTTTCAGTGTATATTCCTAATATTACAATAAGGAAGTTCAATTACCAAGAACCATGAAAACATTGCCATTACTCTTTATGGCTGTACAATCCAAAGCCCATCTGTGGGCACAGGTTGAAATTTTAAGTGCTTGGCCTGCCTGGTAATGGGATGGGATCCTGTGTCTGATGCTCTGTGGACAAACTGAGGAAGCAGTTTCCTCGGCCAGCAAGAACTGAAAGGCAACAGGCAAGCGGCTGAAGGCTGTGCCGCGAGGCACCCAGCATCCCAGGATGGAGACCGGAGCTCTCAGACAAGAGCAAAGAGGTGATGGCCATGAGAAGTCAGAGCCTAGAGAGATCCCCTGAACCACTTGGGACCCAACTGAACACTTCTGATAGGCGGCCTAGGAATTAGTCCCAAAAGTAATATGTTCATGGTGTTGGATCAACTGTATATTAGTAAAATTTCGACATTCAACACCTTTTGGTCACAAGAAATAAAAAACGAAAAACCATCTATACACATACTCTTGTTGCAAAGAAGTACAATAGGCTGATCACAGCTTTTTAATTACAAAATATTTTGTATTAGTATAAAATTCTGTAGAGGAGATAGAACAGAAAACGAGATTCAAGAAAAAAGGAGTAATATAAATATCCAACTGTGAAAGATGAGCTTGTTTCGGAATTTTTAAAGATATATGATGGTGGTTATCAGACCCCTGTAATGGTTTATATTCTATTAGAGGTGTATAAAGATTGATGTAACAATTTTATTTTCAAGTTTCTGCAGTATGCCAAAAGTTACATCTCTTCAGTTATTTAAACTTTTGTTAAAATATATGTAAATTTAAAAGTTTGTGGGTGATGCACATGTTTTCAAAATCATTTTAGGGATACATGAGTAAAAGATTTAAAGGTTGCCCACAATGGCTGTAAACTATTAATACATTTGGCAATCAGTGAAAAAAAAAAAAAATGCAATGCTTAGTCTAAACCAAGGACACTCTGCCACCTGGCGGCTTAGAGATTTTCATCGTCACCAGGCGGGAATCAAAAGCTCTCTTGTTCCAACCATGTACGGTAATGATAATGAACGGATTCATAATATATAGAATCAGAGATTATTTGATTATAAGACATATCAAGGAAGGAAATAAAATCATCATTTTAATTTTATTCTTAATATTATAAGTTCAAATCCAGGAAATTATCATTGGTAGTTTTTTATCATTGGTAGTTTTTCACTGAGTAGGTTAATACCTAAAATCTCTCACCTGATTTCAGCCTAGGCTGCCTTTGAACAACGAGGCTCAAATGATCTCCCACCTCGGCCTCCCAAAGTGCTGGGATTACAAGCATGAACCACCATGCCCAGCCTCCAAAACTTTTTAAATGATAGTTCATACAGTATTCTTTTATAAACTTAAGTAAAACAAACAAACAAAAACCTTTGTCATTTTGTTGTGAAGGGACAGAAAAAAAAATTATTCCACTTAAGGGCACTGTGGTATTTATCTAGTACTTTTTTTTTTTTTTCTTTTTTTGAGACGGAGTTTCGCTCTTGTTGCCCAGGCTGGAGTGCATTGGCGCGATCTCGGCTCACTGCAACCTCCGCCTCCTGGGTTCAAGCAATTCTCCTGCCTCAGCCTTCCCGAGTAGCTGGGACTACAGGCACGTGCCACCATGCCCACCTAATTTTTGTATTTTTAGTAGAGACGGGGTTTCACCCAGGATGGTCTCGATCTCTTGACCTCGTGATCCACCCGCCTCGGCCTCCCAAAGTGCTGGGATTACAGGCGTGAGCCACTGCGCCCGGCCTTTTATCTATTACTTTATTGAAAAATAACATATATGTAAATTCTTATTACCTGCTTTCACAAATTCACATGTATGTTATTTTTGAAATTCCTATTGACTATTAATTTGTTAACCTTTCTGTCAAACACACACACACACACAAGAAAAGGAAAAGAAAAATGGACCTTGTCCCGATAAATCCAGGTGCTGTAGTTCTAACTTCCTGAAAATTATTCAACAGTTCCCTCAAATTATACAATAATAGATTTTTTAAATGGTCCCCTTTGTAGCATAAGTGAGTCAACTTATATGAGCATTCTTCTACCATATTGCAGATTCAGCTTGGCACAGGCAGAAGAAAAATATCTTCTCAAGATGCAGCTTCCCAGTCTTCAGTTATTGAAAATGTACAAACCAAACTACAGATGATTTCAGAACTCTCTGTCAGTTTAATAGAAGTGTCAGCTAAAGTACATTTCTATCATATATCTATCAAAAATAGTTCTACATTAATAGACACTGTAAATAATAATTGGTTTTGTAATTCCCTTAAGGAGGAAGTAACCAGTAAAGAAACATAAAAACAGAACATTCACCTTGATTAAACGTTACTGGAAAGTGATCAAGAGTGAGAAAATCATATTGAAACAAATTTGCCAATTTGACTTCAATTTCAGTCAAGGTAGAGGTGGGGCTGATTCTTCTTCCATTACAAAATCTATTTTAAAATGTAACATTAAATAGTATTACTTAATGTTTCTGGGTGAAGGCAGCATGTTATAAAGTCAGGAATCCAGCCTCAGTTTTTTTCTCTTTTTTAATTCAAAACTTCACATTTTAAAATTCTTTGCTTTACCTTGATTAATTTTCCCATTGTTTGGATTTCTAAATGAAAACAAGAACTCTTCTAGAATTTGGAGGGTTTCTGGTTTAATTGCATTACGGGTGAGAGGAGTCTGAGCCAGACACATAGGCATGACAGTCATCCTTACAAAGGTGATGTTGAAGCCATGCTGTCCCCGAGAGCATGCCTAAGAACATATACATGAGAAAAGCAACTGGTCAATATGAGAAAATAGACCTCACCAAGGAATCCATAATGGAGAAGCCAGAGAGAGCAGAAAACCAGGAGATGATATCACAGAAGCCAAGAAGAAAAAAAAAGTATGGTTTTAGGAAGGAATGGGTGGATAGTGGAGTTTAATGTCACAGAGAAGTCAAATAAACTAAGGACTCGAGGATGGGCATTTTCACTGGCAGTGCAGAGTCAGTGGACACCTTGGAGAGAGCAGCTTCAAGGGCGGAGAAGCCTAAAGCACTGGACTGAGCAGCAAGTGAGTGACAGGAGGGAACAGCAGTCTACTCTTCAGAAAGAGCTTGCCAGGGGCTGGCGTGGTGGCTCATGCCTGGAATCCCAGTACTTTGGGAGGCAGAGGTGGGTGGATCACTTGAGGTCAGGAGTTCAAGACGAGCCTGGCCAACATGATCAAAACTCCATCTCTACTAAAAATACAAAAATTAGCCAGATGGTGGGGCACACTTGTAACTCCAGCTACTAGGGAGGCTGAGGCAGGAGAATTACTTGAACTCAGCAGAGTTCACAGTGAATAGGGATAACACCACTGCACTCCCGGAAGAGCTTGCCAGGAAGCTGGCATGGAGAAAAAACCAGAAAAGGATGGACCCATGAAGGTGAGCTGAGATGTGGGACTGAGAAAATGCATATATGATGGAGCAAAAAGCCATATTTGAGGAAAATAGATTTTAAGAAGGGAAGAGCAATGAAGTGAGAATCAGGAAACTTGAGTTCTGGTCCAGGTTCTGCCAATAACTAACCGTGAGATTTCGGAAAAAATCACTTCACCTCTCTGTGCCTCAGTTTCTTCCTCTGTCAAATGAGAGCTAACCTAGATCAAATTTTATTTAGTCAGAATATTTTCAGAGTCTACTCAAAAGGAGGAAACTGAGTTATCTATTCTGAAAGGTAAAAGTATTAGCATTTTGTGTAAAACATCATAAAGCTAAAAAGCTGTCACTTGAATTTGACCCTTCTTTTGCCTATAAAACTCTGGCACCTAAGTAAGCATAGCATGGTGTAACTGCCAAAGTAAACTGTGTTGAAATAAATTAACTTCTAGTCTAAAATTGGCAGATTGAAAGTAAATGCTGGCAAAGCTTCCTTACTTCTTTGGGGAAATTCATCAGATATATTTGATAGTTAATTTTTCTCTGGGGAACACTTATTAGCAGACCCTCAGTCATTCACTTCTGCACTCTTGTTCATTCACTTTCACTTGGCTGGTTGACTTTTCACTGAGTGGGCTTCAGTGAGTTCCCACTCTACATGTTGTCAGCAAGATCCGTGTCAGCTTTTATCTCTGGAAAGAGAGCAGTTCAGAAAACAGAGACCTGGTGTACTATGAAATCCATCTGGTGACTACCACACTGAGAAACGTGGAGCCTCTGACCATCTGTGCTACCAAAACTCACACGCAGAAAATAATTTCTGCCCAATGGAGAATAACATTTAAGTAACGCTCATCTGCTGAGGGACTACAGAAAGGTGATGGGAACTCAGCAGTACCAGTCCTGTCTAACGGTATCACTTTGCTGAGAATCCAATCAATAACAATAGTTACAGGACAGTATTTAACAAATGTCACACCGTGCATTCCCTTAAATTAATTTAAATTTTTTTTTCATTATATATATATTTTTATTTTTAGAGATGGGGTTTCACCATATTGGTCAGGCTGGTCTCAAACTCCTGACCTCAGATCATCCACCCGCCTCGGCCTCCCAAAGTGCTGGGATTACAGGCATAAGCCACCATGCCCAGCCCCTAATTTATATAAATTTAAACTTCTTCCTCATTTGCGTGGATATTCTGCAATAAGTTGAGAGGCTTTTATAAATTGAGATACTTTTTTGTTGTTGTTGAGATGAGGTCTCATTCTGTTACCGAGGCTGGAGTGCAGTGGTGTGATCATGGCTCACTGAAGCTTTGGACACCTGGCTTCAAGTGATCTTCCCATCTCAGCCTCTAGAATAGCTTGGACCCACAGGCACACCCCATCACACCTGGCTTGGGGTATTTTTTGTCCAAAGGATATGATTTCTTTTCTTGCAACCCTACAGAACAAAGTGTCATAATGATGTCATCATTTTTGCCTGCATTTCAAAGAATCGCATTTATTTGTACATATATTCACTAAGTTTTATATCACCAACATAAGTTTATAAAGTTATACAGTAATATAAAATGTGAAGCAATCTATCATTTAATCAGAATTTCTAAAATTATTTTCACTGCACCTTAGAATATTCTATGAGCAAAGCACAGTAAAACATTGTGGAGCCTAGTCTCCTTCAAATCTTAACATACAAAATGTGTTTGTGTTAGAAAAACTACCAAAATGTGCTGCAATCTCACATTTAGATAGGAAAGGATTCCTATCATCAAGTCATAAACAAAATCCAAAACATCAAGAAAAAGATCCTCCTCAAGCAGGTTTAGTCATTATTTCACATAAACCAAGGTATATACACTATATATCATGGGTCCCAGTCTCAGTTGAGGCTTGCAATTTCCTTTCCTGGTTCTATCTATTGGAAGAAAGAAAGATAATCCATCAGTATTGGAATATAAATCACTGCAGGCTGGAAATCTCCAGAGTTTTCTCCTCATTATTCAAAACCAGTGCAGATGGGAAGACAAGACTGAAAATCATGCTGACAGTTAAATTAGAAAAGAAGAATAAAATACTAAGAAAAGCAGGCTGAGTGAGAGTCTTTGTCTCCTTTTTCACACCAAGCCCACATATGATCATGGAGCTGTCACATCCTCCTTATACACAGGGCACCGCGTGGAGCCCTGGTCTGGAAATCAGAAGCAGGAATCTCAAGGTCTAGCTTGTTACTGACTAGCCATTTGCCTCTGGGTCCCTCTCTGGACTTCAGTTTCTCATGTGCAGTAAAATGAAGGGGTTTTACTATGTAACTGCTACAACCCTTAGCGCTCAGTGGCACTGATTATTTCATTTTCTTTTTCACCAACTCAGGAAATATGTGTCTTAAATTTGTCTCAGTGACAGCAGGGCACATGGTGAACCCATGATCCATGTTTGTTGAGCTAACTAATTAGTTTGGGCCCTGAAAACAAGAGGATCTTTGGTAGTTATTTGACAAACTGTCACTTATGGGATCTTTCTCTTTTAGAAGGAGAGAATGTTGTGTAATTGTTAGCAGCTGAACTAAAATATCTCTGTGACATTTTGCTGGTGACTCCAGCCCTGCTAGATCTGAGTGGCTTAGGAATCAAATTATCCCACAAACCTGAAGAAACCTTTTATTCTTAATGCCAACAGGATGCCCCATGCCCAGAATATCAAACCTGACCACCAATAGAATGCAATTTACAAATACAATTGAAAAAGCACAATCCCTAACAGAATTGTTGTTCTCTAGGCAGATTATTTTTGCTTCAAATACAAAATGAAATATTTTTTAAACAACCAATACTGAGTAGAAAATAAAAGGCTGAAAAGTGCTATAATGTGTAAAGGATTAAAATTTACTTTTATTACTTATTTATATATGGGATGGGCTCGATTTTACCATTATTTAATCTTTATCCTTAGGCAAGTTTCTTTTCTATCTCTGGGTTTCTCATCCAGTGTCGATGAAAACAGTTACTCTGTAAAATATTTAAAGAGGTTTATTCTGAGCCAAATATAAGTGACCAAGGCCGGTGACACTGCCCCAAGAGGTCCTGAGAACATGTGCCCAAGGTGGTTGATTTATGGCTGGATTGTATACATGTTAGGAGGACAAAAGTTACAGGCAGACATCAATCAATACATGTGAGATGTACATTGGTTCAGTCCAGATAGACAGAACAGCTTGAAGCAGGAGCTTCCAGGTCATAGGTGGATTCAAGGATTTTCTGATTGGCAATTGGTTTAAAAACATTAAATTACTATTTAAAGACCAGGAATCAATAGAAAGGAATGTTTGGGTTAAGAAAAGGTGTGTGGAGATAAAAGTTCTCCTGCAGATGAAGCCTCCAGATGGCAGGCTTCAGAGAGAATAGATGGTAAATGTTTCTCATCAGACTTAAAATGGTGCCAGACTCTTAATCTCTCCTGGATGAGCAAAAGACCTGAAAAAGGAAGGGGATTCTATACAGAGTGAAGATTTTCCCTGTAAGAGACAGCTTTGCAGGGCCATTTAAAAACAGGTCAATGAAATATATTTCAGAGTTAAATACTTGGATGTTTTTGGGGCCTGCTGTCTGTCATGTGAGGCTATACTAGAGTCAGGTTGGAATTTGGCATCTTATCACTACAAAGGGTATTTTGTCTGTCTGAAGAGCTCTGTTTTAATGTTAATGCTGGTCAGTTGTGCCTGGATTCGAAAGGGAGGAGGGTGTAATAAGGAAGGCATATCTAACCCCCCTTCCCATCATGGTTTTTCAGGTTAACTTTGGAATGCCCTTGGCTGAGAAGGGGACCCATTTAGTCAGTTGGAGAGCTTAGAATTTTCTTTTTGGTTTACATCATCTAGAAAAAGTAAAGTATGAAATAGAGGAAATGGGTCAAGATGAGTTCTAGAGTCACTTTCAGCTCCTATGATTCTATTAAATCTTCTTTTCTAGTTATAGAGGTAATAGAGTTCATATTAAAAAAGTATCTTAAGATAGATGACTCTCAAAGACATTACGCAAAAAGAAATAAGCCAGTCATAAATACTGTAAGATTCCTTTCGTCTGAAGTATCTAAAGTAGTCAAAATTATAGAAACAGAAAGTAGAAAGAAAGTTACCAGGAAGGAGTGAGAAGAATTAGTGTTTAGTGGATGTAGAGTTTTGACAAAATACCAAACTCTGTAAAACATTTACAGAGGTTTATTCTGAGCCAGTATGAGTGACCATGGCCCAGGGAACAGTCTCAAGAGGTGCTGAGAAAGCATGCCTGAGATGGTCAGGTTACAGCTTGGTTTTATACATTTTAGGGTGTGTGCTACCATGCCCAGCAGGCTTGGGTCCTTTTTTTCCCTTAGTGTTAAGAATCTCAAGGAGGAAAATGGAGAAGAATATGGAGAATTTATTAACATAATTTAAGGTAACCACTATGTATGTATAAAACACAACAGGGCTATAAAATCATAGTGACTGACTTCCTGGGGCTTACATTGTAATTGGAGAATTAAAAATCCACGTTAGTAGTTGTTATAACTATTGTACAAGGTAACCATTACACACTAAGAGTTACAACAGCCCTGAAGAGGGAGGGTTCATTCCCTGCTAGTACATCCAGAAGAGGAAGGTAGCAGGGAAATTTTTTTAATGAGAGGTTATTTTGTTTTCTCTTTAGAACTTGTCTATTTAAGACTGAATTAATTTAAAATTTTATAAAATTATGCCATTCATAAAATGGCCAAAGTACATAGAAGCAAATGCTTAGCACTTAGATCATGTATCTTTTCTAAATAGATAACTTAATATATAGGCTTATTTTCAACCTTTATTTTACCCAACTGATTCACACCTTTAACATAACTAAAAACCAAAGCAAACTAGGTTACATTTGTGTTTGCTCACTCTGTGTCTCCACCCTGCCTAGATATCCTGGGATTTGCAAAGTTAGAGCCCAGAAGTCCAGAGAAAAGTGAAATCCCTCAGTCCTGGGCAAACTGGGATGGTGGTCACCCTACCTGCCATCCAAGAAAAGAGTGATGAAAATAATTCAAAGAATCTGAACTCAGCTGAATGCATAAGTAAAAATTAGAGGCGCCGTTCTTATTTTGAAGGCACAGAATACTGCTGTTTCTTCTTCTTTATTTATGTCCTGAGAAATATTTTGTATACAAACCAAAGCCCCTCGTATCATTCCTAAGTCTCTTGGTTAGCTGCCATTTGTAAATGGCCCCCTTGTCATCATGCCTCCTTACATTTTGTCACGTGTATTCAGTGGCTTTTGCATTATTATGTTGAGCTATGATTACCCTGGCATGATCACACTTAGTATCAGTCAAGAAGGGAAAATGCATTTCATCACATGAGAATCCAGATTCATTCCAGTGCTTTGGGAGGCTGAGGCAGGTGGATTGCCTTGTTCTGGAAAATTTTACCTGACAAGAAACCCAAGCAGTACTCAGGGGATGGGAGGAACACTGTTTATTATGACGGTGGGCCCAGAAGGGTTCACTCGCAAGTCTGGACCCTGGCTAACAAAAGTACACAGTTTTTATAGGTAAAGAGGTAGGGGAAGTAACTCAGAACTTCAGACAATGCAGCAAGTTTTAGAGATGCGGCGTTTTCCTTAAGGTTTTTCAGTTAGTAAGCAATAAGCTGAGGTACAGAAGCAGAAAGAGGCAGTTATTAGCAAAAATACGGGCAGTTTTAAAATAGGGACGATTGCTGACTACGTGCTGACAAAATCCTGGGCAAAATTTCAACCTGAGGTCAGAAGTTCAAGCCTGGCCAACATGGCAAAACCCTGTCTCTATTAAAAACGCAAAAATTAGCCAGGCGTGGTGGTGGGTGCCTGTAATCCTAGCTACTGGGGAGGCTGAGACAGTGGAATTGCTTGAACCCAGGAGGCGGAGGTTGCAGTGAGCCGAGATTGTGCCATTGCCCTCCAGCCTGGGAGAAGAGAGCAAAATTCTATCTCAAAAAAAAAAAAAAAAAAAAAAAAAAAAAAAGAATCCAGATCTGTGACAGGAAAGAGAACTCAGATGCTCTTAGTTGGCCTTGGGCCAAAGAGGGCACTTCCAAATGGCACATATTAAGCGAATCTCTGCCCTCATTGGAGGCAGGCTGGAACTCAGGGAAAAGGACCCAGGAGAGGCTTCTCCATTTCCCCAGAATTCCATGGAGAGAAAGGTGGGGCCTGGGAACCCAAGAGACAAGCTATACTTGAGAAGGCATCCACAAATTGTAGTCTGTCTTTGTATCTCTTCCTTGTAATCTGTCAGCCTTTGGTAAGGTCTTTTTGACATATGCGGCTTTTATTATGTTGAAGTCTGTTCCTTCTATGCTCAGTTTTTTTAGAGTTTTTATCATGAAGAGATATTGAATTTTATCAAATGCTTTTTCAGCATCAATTGAAATGATCACATGGTTTTTGTCCTTCATTCTGTTAATATGATGTATCACATTGATTGATTTCTGCATGTTGAACCATCCCTGAAACCCTAGGATAAATCTCCCCTAGTCATGATGAATGATCTTCTTAATGTGTTGCTGAATTAAGTTTGCTAGCATTTTATTGAAGATTTTTACATCAATATTCATCATTGATATTGGCCCATAATTTTCCTTTGATGTGTCTTTGGTTTTGGTATCAGGGTAAAACTGCCTCATATAATGAGTTTGAAAGTATTTCCTTCCCCTCAATTTTTCAGACTAGTTTGAGTAGAAATGGTATTAGTTATTCTTTAAATGTTTGGTAGAATTCAGTAATGAAGCCATCGGGTCCCAGTTTTTCTTTGCTGGGAGACTTTTTATTACAGTGTTAATCTCATTACTTGTTATTGGACTGTTCAGGTTTTTTATTTTTTCATGGTTCAATCTTGATAAGTTGAATGTATCTAAGAATTTTTCCATTTCGTCTAGGTTTTCCAATTTACTGGCATATAGTTCCTCATAGTAGCCACTGATGATCCTTTGAATTTCTGCAGTTTCAGTGGTAATGTCTGTTTTGTTATCTTGGATTTTATTTATTTCAATCCACTCTCTCTTTTTTTTTCTTAGCCTGAGAACAAACCTAAAGGTTTGTGAATTTTGTTTATCTTTTTGAAGAACCAACTATTGCTTCACTGATCTTTTGTATTGTTTTCTTGATTTCAAATTCATTTTGCTGTGATCTTTATATTTCTTTTCTTCTAATTTTGGTTTGGTTTGCTCTAGCTTTTCTAGTTCTTTAAGACACATTGCTGGGTTATTGATTTGAAGTTTTTTCTTTTGTGATATAGGCACAGGTACAAACTTACCTCTTTGTGCTGCTTTTGCTGTAATGCATAGGTTTTGGTATATTGTGTTTCTATTATAATTTGTTTCTAGAAATTTTTCAGTTTCCTTCTTAACTTCTTCACTGATCCAATGGCCATTCAGGAACATATTGTTTGACTTTTATGTGTTTGTATAGTTTCCAAAATTCCTCTTGCTATTGATTTCTAGTTTTATCCCATTACAGAGAAAATGCTTCATATTACTTCAAATTTTAAAAAAATATTTTAAGACTTATTTTGTGACCCATCATATGGCCTATCCTTGAGAATGTAATCCATGTGCTGAGGACAATATTGTGCATTCTGCAGCCTTTGGATGCAATGTTCTGTTAATATCTATTAGGTCCATTTGGTCTATAGTGCAAATGCAGTTCAATGTTTCTTTGTTGATTTTCTGTGGAAGATCTGTCCAATGCTGAAAGTAGGGTTTTGAAGTCTCCAGCTATCATTGTATTGAGGTCTGTTTCTCTCTTTAGCTCTAATAATATCTGCTTTAGGAGAATCCAAGATGGCGAAATAGGAACAGCTCTGGAGTGCAGTTCCCAGTGAGAACGCAGAGGGTGAGTGATCACTGCATTCCCAAACAAGTTTTTACTGCCCACAGACCAGGAGATTCTTGGGCGGAAAAGTTCCACGAGTTTCCAGCATGGCTGTTTCAGCTGGTGCAGTAGGTCTCTGCACAAAAACTCACACAAATCTGGGCGGCCATTTCAATTGGTGCCTGGAACTCCTGGGAAACAGAGTCGCCCATTCAACTGAAAAAAAAAGGGGGCTGAAACAGGAAGCCAGGTGATCTGGCTTGGCAGGTACCACCCCCCCAAAGACCAGCAATCTGAAATGCTCTGGATTGAGAGTTTCACAGCAAGCACAGCTGGACCCAGGATGGTCCAGCTCTATGGGGGGAAGGGCATCTAGCATTACAGAGGCAGCCTACCACTACCGAGGCAGCCCACCATTACAGAGGCAGTCCATCATTATTGAGACAGTTCTAACTATACCTCTATAAACAAAACCGCAAGGAAGTTCTCACAGCAGCTGGGAAGAGCCCATGGCAGCTTAGCAACACCTCTGCTGTCAGACTGACTAGGCTACCTCCTTGCTGGGCAGGACATCTCTGAAAAAAGGCAGCAGCATGTCAGAAACTTGTAAGTAAAGCCCCACATTCCCAGGACAGAGCATGTGGGAAAAGAGGCAGTTATGAATTCCGCTGCAGCAGACTTAAACGTACCTGCCCGGCATGTCTGAATGGAACATGAGCTCCCAGCACAGCACTTGAGCTCCTATAAGGGACAGATTGTCTCTTCAAGCAGCTCCCCAACCCCCATATATCCAAAGAGACACCTCATAAAAGAGAGCTCAAGAGAGATCCAAGATGGCCGATTAGCAGCAGCTCAAGATTGTAGCTCCCATTGAAAGCGCAGAGAGTGAGTGGACACCACATTTTCAGACGAATTTTTATTGCCCACGGACCAAGAGATTCCCGGCGGAGGAGCCCCACGGGTCACCAGCACGACTCTTTTGGCTGGCGCGGCCGTTTTGCAGCCGCCCCGGCACAGCAGTTCTCAGTCCTGAGTGTATGGGACTGAGTACCCTTTTATTTGGCATTTGGAGCTCTGGGAAGACAGAGTCTCCCATTCAGCTGATTGAAAAGCGGACTGAAGCAGGGAAGCAGACTGGGAGATTTCTGGGCAGAAAGGTGCCACGAATCTCAACGCCGCTGTTTCAGCCGGCATGGTGGGTTGCCACAGGGGAAGGCTGGTCCCCCCCTACACACACACACACACACAAAAAACAGCAGTTGGAGCTGCTAAGGATTGAGAGTTTCACAGCAAGTGCAGCTGAACCTGGGAAGGTCCAGCTCTGTCGGGGAGGGGTGTCCGCCGAAGGAAAATTAAGAAACAGAAAAAACTTTACCACCAATAAGCTGGACGTCCACTCAGAGACCTAATCTGAAAGTCAGCAATCACACAGATGACAGGTGGATAAATCCACAAAGATGGGAAGAAACCAGCACAAAAAGGCTGAAAACACCCGAAATCAGAATGCCTTTCCTCCTACAGAGGATTGCAGTGCCTCATCACTAATTGAACAAGGCCTGATCGAGAATGAATGTGAGGAATCAACGGAATCAGGCTTCAAAAGGTGGATGATGAGAAACTTCTGTGAGCTAAAAGAACATGTTCTAGCCCAATGCAAGGAAACTAAGAACCTTGAAAAAAGGTTTGACGAAATGTTAACGAGAATGGACAATTTAGAAAGGAATATAAGTGAATTAATGGAGCTGAAAAACACAGTACAAGAACTTTGCGAAGTATACACAAGTCTAAATAGTTGAATTGATCAAGCAGAAGAAAGGATTTTAGAGGTCAAAGACCAACTTAACGAAATAAAATGAGAAGACAAGATTAGAGAAAAAAGGGTAAAAAGGAATGAGCAAAGTCTCCAAGAAATATAGGACTATGTGAAAAGACCTAATCTACGTTCGATAGGTGTACCTGAATGTGACAAAGAGAATGAATCCAAACTGGAAAATATTTTTCAGGATATTATCCAGGAAAACTTTTCTAACCTAGCAAGGCAGGACAATACTCAACTCCAGGTAATACAGAGAACACCACAAAGATATTCCTCAAAAAGAGCAACCCCAAGGCACATAATCATTAGATTCATCAGGGTTGAAATGAAGGAGAAAATATTAAGGGCAGCCAGAGAGTAAGGACAGGTTACCCACAAGGGGAAGCCTATCAGACTCACAGCAGATCTCTCAGCAGAAACCCTACAAGCCAGAAGAGAGTGGGGGCCAATATTCAACATCTTAAAGAAAAGAACTTTCAACCCAGAATTTCATATCCAGCCAAACTAAGTTTCATAAGTGAAGGAAAAATAAAATTTTTTACGAACAAGCAAGTACTCAGAGATTTCATTACCACCAGGCCTGCTTTACAAGAGCTTCTGAAAGAAGCACTATATACAGAAAGGAACAACCAGTATCAGCCATTCTAAAAAACTCATTGGTAAACTGCATCCAGACCCATCTCACATGCAAGGATATACAGAGACTCAAAACAAAGGGATGGAGGAAGATTTGCCAACCAAATGGAGAGTAAAAAAAAGAAAGCAGGAGTTACAATTCTTGTCTCTGATACAATAGACTTTAAAGTAATAGAAAACAAAAGCAATAAGAAGGACATTGTATAATGGTAGAGGGATCAATGTAATGGGAAGACTTAATGATACTAAGTCTATGCGCACACAATATAGGAGCACCCAGATACATAGGGCAAGTTCTTGGTGACTTACAAAGAGACTTGGACTCCTACACAATAACAGTGGGAGACTTTAACACTACATTGTCAATAGGGGATAGATCAATGAAACAGAAGGTTAACAAGGATATCCGGGACTTGAACTTATACCTTGAACAAGTAAACTTAATAAACATTTACAGAACTCTCTTCTCCAAATCCACAAAACATACATTTTTTTTTTTTTTCAGTAACACATCACATCTATTCTAAAAGTGACCACATGGTTGGGAGTAAATCACTCCCCAGCAATTACATAGCATTTCATAGGTTTAAATGAAATACTGGTTGGCTGTTTGTTTGTTATTTTCCTTCCTTATTCCTTCCTGTCTCCATTGTATAACACAATTATTAGTATAAAAGAGCTTTTTAATACCCATTTTTAGACTGCATTCTAGCCTGGGCAATAGAGCAAGATTCCCATTCTCTCTCCCTCTTTTTCTTCTCCTTTTCCCCTTTTTTATTCTCTTTTTTTTCTTTCTTTCTCTCTTTCTTTCTTTTTTCTTTTCTTTTTCTTTCTTAAAAGAAATAAAAAATAAAAAAATTAAAAAAAAAAAAGGAGAGCTCAGGCTGACATCTGGCAGGTATCCTGGGATGAAGATACCAGAAGAAGAAACTGGCAGCAACTCTTACTGTTCTGCAGCTGCTGCAGGTGATCCCCAGGCAAGCAGGGTCTGGAGTGGACCTCCAGCAGGCCTACAGCAGAGGGGCCTGACTGTTAGAAGGAAAACTAAAAAACAGAAAGAAATAACTTCATCATCAACAAAAAGGATGTCCACTCAGAGACCCCATCCGAAAGTCACCAACTACAAAGACCACAGGTAGATAAATCCACAAAGATGGGAAGAAACCAGCACAAAAAGGATGAAAACACCCAAAACCAGAACGCCTCTCCTCCAAGAGATCACAGTTCCTCACCAGCAAGGGAACAAAGCTGGATGGAGAATGAGTCTGATGAATTGACAGAAACAGGCTTCAGAAAGTGGGTAATAACAAGCTTCTCTGAGCTAACAGAACATGTCCTAACCCAATGCAAAGAAACTAAGAACCTTGAAAAAAGGTTTGATGAAATGCTAACGAGAATAAACAGCTTAGAGAAAAATATAAATGAATTGATGGAGCTGAAAAACACAACACGAGAATTCGCAAAGCATACACAAGTTTCAATAGCTGAATCGACCAAGGAGAAGAAAGGATATCAGAGATTGAAGATCAACTCAATGAAATAAAATGAGAGGGAAGATTAGAGAAAAAAGAGTGAGAAGAAATGAATAAAGCCTCCAAGAACTATGGGATTATGTGAAAAGACCTAATCTACATTTGATAGGTTTACCTGAATGTGACGGAAAGAATGAATCCAAGCTGGAAAACACTCTTCAGGATATTATCCAGGAGAACTTCCCGAACCTAGCAAGGCAGGCCAATATTCAAGTCCAGGAAATACAAAGAACACCAGAAAGATATTCCTCAAGAAGAGCAACCCCAAGGCACATAATCATCAGATTCACCAGGGTTGAAATAAAGGAGAAAATGCTAAGGGCAGCCAGAGATAAAGGTCGGGTTACCCACAAAGGGAAGCCCATCAGACTCACAGTGGATCTCTCAGCAGAAACCCTACAAGCCAGAGAGAGTGGAGGCCAATATTAAACATCTTTAAAGAAAAGAACTTTCAACCTAGAATTTCATATCCAGCCAAACTAAGCTTCATAAGCGAAGGAGAAATAAAATCCTTTACGAACAAGCAATTGCTCAGAGACTTCATCACCACCAGGCCTGCCTTACCAGAGCTCCTGAAAGAAGCACTAAATATAGAAAGGAACAACCAGTACCAGCCACTCCAAAAACGTACCAAATAGTAAAGAGCATTGACATAATGAAGAAACTACGTCAACTAATGGGCAAAATAGCCAGGTAGCATCAAAATGGCAGGATCAAATTCACACATAACAATATTAACCTTAAATGTAAATGGGCTAAATGCCCCAATCAAAAGACACAGACTTGCAAATTGGATAGAACGTCAAAACCCATTGGTGTGCTGTATTCAGGAAACCCACCTCACATGCAAGGACACACATAAGCTCAAAATAAAAGGATGGAGAAAGATTTACCAAGCAAATGGAGAGTAAAAAAACAGAAGTTGCAATTCTCATCTCTGATAAAATAGACTTTAAGTCAACAAAATCAAAAGAGACAAAGAAGGGCATTACATAATGGTAAAAGGATCAATGCAACAAGAAGAGGTAATGATCATAGATATATATGCACCCAATACAGGAGCACCCAGATACATAAAGCAAGTTCTTAATGACCTACACAGAGACTTAGACTCCCACACAATAATAGTGGGAGACTTTAACACTCCACTGTCAATATTAGACAGATCAACAAGACAGAAAATTAACAAGGATATCCAGGACTTGAACTCAGATGTGGACCAAGCAAACCTAACAGACATTTACAGAACTCTACACCTCAAATCCACAGAATATACATTCTTCTCAGCACCACATCATACCTACTCTAAAACTGACCACATAATTGGAAGTAAATCACTCCTCAGCAAATGCAAAAGAATGGAAATCATAACAGTCTCTCAGACCACAGTGCAATCAAATTAGAACTCAGGATTAAGAAACTAACTCAGAGCCACACAACTTCATGGAAACTGAAAAACTGGCTCTTGAACATTTTGATGTGAAATATTCTGGGTCCTTTTCTGTGCATGCTATTAAAATAGTTGAGATTATAATACATAATATAGACATAGATTATACATATATCATCATAGCTGTCCTAATATCTTTTTATTCTCACTTAGCCTTTTTACAGTAACATTTTCTCATGTTATTACAAGCTTTCTGGAAACAATATTTTCACTGGCTATGCAATATTTCCTCATCTGAAAGTTCTACGGTTTATTGTTTACTTAGCCCTCGGGTTGGCTATTAGATTCTTTGCAATTCCTCTCTATGATGATCAACCCTCTCAAGAAGAATTTTATGCAATACATTTTTCCATGTATTTTAAACTATTTTCTTAAGATAACCTTACATTAGTGGAATAACTGGGACAAAGAGAATGAATAAAGATCTTGGGGCCGGGCGCAGTGGCTCACACCTGTAATCCCAGCACTTTGGGAGACTGAGGCAGGTGGATCACAAGGTCAAGAGATCGAGAGCATCCTGGTCAACAAGGTGAAACTCTGTCTCTAAAAAAAAAAAAAATCTTGATAAAATTATCTTCCAAGTCTTCTGCAAATTAGCACTCCCTCTAAAAAAATGCATCAGAGTATCAAGAAATAAGTTTAAATCTAATTGTACTTCTTATGGATGGAATGATTGGAGGCAAGTTACTTAACTTCCCTGAGCTTCAGCTTCCTCATCTGTAAAATGAACATGCTGATCTCACCCAACTATGACCCCTTAAAGATATAGTCTGTGGAATGTGGCACAAGTTCTGGCAGACAGTTAGTGTTCGACCTAAATATAAGGGTCCTTCTCCCTCTCCCTGTCCTTGATCCACTGTTAAGTAAAAATGCGGCTCTGTTCAGCTTCAGGTTTCCTAGTAGCCACTCATCTGAACAATGATCAAAACATCTAGGGCCAGGCGCGGTGGCTCATGCCTGTTATCCCAGCACTTTGGGAGGCCGAGGTGGGCAGATCACCAGGTCAGGAGATTGAGACCATCCTTGGCTAACACGGTGAAACCCCATCTCTACTAAAAATTCAAAAAATTAGCTGGGCATGGTGGCACGTGCCTATAGTCCCAGCTCGTTGGGTGGTTGAGGCAGGAAAATCGCTTGAACCCGGGAGGCAGAACTTGCAGTGAGCCAAGATCACGCCACTGCACTCTAGTCTAGGTGCAGAGCAAGACTCTGTCTCAAAAAAAAAAAAAACCATCTTAACCACAAGGCATCTGAAATAGTTAGTGTACAAATACAGACAGAATTTCTTCTCTTTAATTTGTTTATAGAACGCTACTAGATACGGTGTCATTGAACGGATAATACATGATTTGGTGCGTTTGTTACCGTGCTTCTGAACAGGGGTCATGTTTTATATATTTTTTCCATTTTATCCTTGCGCAAGTTATTTACCATCTCTGTTCTCAGTTTCCTCATCACAAAAATAAGGTTACTACCTGTCCTACCTTATTCTTATAACTGAACATGAAAGCATTTCATTAACTACTGAGGTTTTACTCAGAGGCTAAATACGTGCAGACTGAGCAAGTGATAGGTACCATTTGCCACATGTCAGATACACATGGAAGAAAAAAGGAGAGGTAGAATGAATCTTTACGTAGAGTCTGCATTTTACATGCATTAATTACACACAAGATCCTGAGAGGTACTTCATAGTTACACAGATTTCATATAGACTTGGAAACTGAAATTTACCATAGGGAAGTATCTTCCTCCAGGTCTCCAGCTACCAGGCAGTAGAGGCACAATTTGCTGATGCTAAACAGTACCCTAAGAGACAGAAGGGATTGCTAGATTTTATCAACTTCATCATTAGTAATACCACTGTGGGACTGAACAATGAAATATTTTATTAACTTTTGCTTTGTGCTTAGAGAGAAAAACACAAGGTAAATGTATCTGAAATGGATGTTATTAGTTCCACTCAAAGAATCACTTGAAAGGACCCTGCATTAATAACTACCATATACTATAATCCCAGCACTTTGGGAGGCTAAGGCGGGTGGATCACGAGGTCAAGAGATCGAGATCATCCTGGTCAACATGGTGAAACCCCGTCTCTACTAAAAATACAAAAATTAGCTGGGCATGGTGGCACGTGCCTGTAGTCCCAGCTACTCGGGAGGCTGAGGCGGGAGAATTGCATGAACCCAGGAGGCAGAGATTGCAGTGAGCCGAGATTGTGCCATTGCACTCCAGCCTGGGTAACAAGAGGGAAACTCCTTCTCAAAAAAAAAAAATAAATAACTACCATATATTATCAGCAACTGGGGTAAACTATGATGGGTGTGTGGAGAGGGGATAGGGAGAGTGGGAGAGATTTCATAATCCTAAAGCTTTATTTGGTTTCAGGTTACAAATTTCATTGGGAAGGTAGGTTCATCACTACAGTAAGTATGGGTATCATCTCTGCAGGCAGTATGTGCCTGTGACCTTGTGTAACTGCCATGAGCCTCCTACTAAGGTGAGAGTCTTGTGCAGCTCTTGGCAAGGAGAGACACAGAGGGAGAAGGCTTCTTATATTACCCAGGGAATTGCTCTTGTCACTAAAGTATTCTTAGGACCACAGTGGTAGCTCCAGGCCGCCTGCAAAAAAGAACAAAGGTGCAGGCAAAAAAAACTGACCAAGACTGTAAACTCAAATAACTAATATTTCTATTAGGTTAAACCAGATGAAACTGTAGTTTTATAGGCCAAAGTCAGTTAAGTATCATCATTTCCATTTGGTTTAACGTGTGTGTGTAATTAAGACACACATCCAAAAGTTGTTTCTGGGAACTGATTTAAAAAGTGATACTTGGTAGGCTTTGGGTATGCTATCACCTCTAAATTACCTTCATCACTTTTAAAATGGAACTATGACATATTATGATCTATATTTAAAACTCTACAAAAGAAAAATAATTCCAACAGAACCTCCTATCTTCCAAGTCCTGGATTCCTTTAAATCCTGCACCTAAAAAATCCCATGTATAATATGAAGAATAGCATTTGTGGATATTTTGATGGCTACATGGATAATTTTTTATAGGACTATCTATATTACCCCAGGTATGGGAGGGGACATTAAATAGGGACCAGGAGCCCTGCTCCCCACTAGCTGTGTGGCCTTCTCTAGACTTCGGTTCACATCTGTGTAAAACAAAGATAATTTGCCTCATGGAGTAACTTCTGAGTATGACATGACATGTAATAAAGCGAGAGACCTTTACCATTATAAAGTGTTAAAAATGTTGATTACTGCATTTTAACAAAGGGCGAGGCTGCCGTCCACTGAAGAATCATGTCTGTGGTTTGAAAGGAGCTGACATAGATGGCTTCCACTTCCTGCAGGGGAAGGAGAGCTAGCCACAGCAGGCTTCTGCATGATGACAACACGACATCAATGACAGCATCCCCGTGTGTTAAATCGGTGAATGTGGTCAGTGCAGACAGACCCATCTCAGCACTGAGGCCCCGGGAGATTATTTCGTGGGCTGAAATCATTCAAATAGGCTTTATACAAGGATCAAATTGATTGGGTAATTATAAATGCCCATTTCATTATTCTAGTTGTATAGGGAGATAATTTTGTTGTTTTAGAGACAGGGTTTTTCTCTGTCGCCCAGGCTGGAGGGCAGTGGCACAAACACAGTTTGTTGCAGCATCATATTCCTGGCCTCAAGCAGTTCTCCATTCTTGGCCTCCCAAAGGGCTGGAATTACAAGTATCAGCCACTGCACCCAACCTACAGAGAGAGTTTCAGCCCAGCTGGTTTCTGTGGGTTTTGTCTGTTTGTATCTTCAGCACTTTCAAGCAAAGTCACTTTAGTAAACAGCAGACACTCAGATGATCTGCTTGTGCACAGTGCAGTGACTAAGATGTAGCTGCTGCCTCCAAGGTCTCACACCTGTGCCTGAGTGGCACCGTCCAAAAGACCGTCAAGATGACTAAACGTAGAAAGGAGAGCTTTACTGGGGATATCAGTTTGCAAAATGGGGAGAGATGGTCTTCGGGATGGACAGAAGGTGCTCTCTCTTTGAAGACAGCAAGGGCAGGTTTATGCTTTACAGGATCTGTTTCACACAATAGAGTCAGAACTAATTCGGCAAACTTGGGGGGGAAAGCTATACATATTTATAAGGGGCTCTGGGCACATGCACAGTGCACATACATACATGTAACATAAATCCCCTGTTCACTTTGGGGTGGTGTTTCAGCATTAAAATGAAGTAGAGCGGGGCGTGGTGGCTCACGCCTGTAATCCCAACACTTTGAGAGGCCACGGCGGGTGGATCACCTGAGGTCAGGAGTTTGAGACCTGAGGTCAGGAGTTTGAGACCTGAGGTCAGAAGTTCTGGCCAACAAGGTGAAACCCTGTCTCTATTAAAAATACAAAAATTAGCCAGGTGTGGTGGCACGCACCTGTAGTCCCAGCTACTTGGGAGGCTGAAGCAGGAGAATCACTTGAATCTGGGAGACAGAGGTTACAATGAAGTGAGATCACGCCACTGTACTCCAGCCTGGTCAACAGTGCAAAACTCTGTCTCAAAAAAGAAAACAGGTGGAATTTGGTTCATTGTGTCAAAAGGTGAACCACAGGATGCAAAGACACTCTGTTCACAGTCTCTATAAGCTGCTGAAACTGGCTTAACTGCAGTGGCTTATCAGAAAAGAATGTCTGTGAGCCTGGTCCCCTGTCCAACAGAGTTGTAGTGGTCTGGGTTATAAAGCAGAATTAGGAGAGGTCTGATAATTTGCTTGAAATAGCTCCTATTGTTAGGGAGTTTAGCAAAGCATGTTTTTTTTCCTACAGCTGTAGAATTTTAGGGAGTTGCCACACAAGCCACCCTGAACCCTCAACCAATAGATAACTTTTGTTTCTGTATCCCCGGGATCTGTTTTAGCTGATAAAGGGGCATCTATTTCGCTCTTTCGGATCACAGGTAACTTACCTCAACACTGTGGTAGACGGCAGGGCAGAGAGCGTAAAGGGTATAGGGAAATAGAGCAGGAAAAGATGGACTCTAACAAGGGTAGTCTAGCAGGTTTCTTTGAGAAGGAATTAAACCTAATTGGGTGGGTAAAGAAGAGAGTAATTCAAAAACATCAACAGCTGTAGGCAGGAGAGCAGGATGAGGCCTGGCAATTAATGCGTAGGCTGAGGGGGAACCTGACTGGAGGCAGATGAGGGGTGCCACTGAGCTTAGAAGGTGGGCAGAGGGGCCAGGCGTGGTGGCTCATGCCTGTAATCCCAGCACTTTGGGAGGCCAAGGCGGGCGGATCACCTGAGGTTGGGAGTTTGACACCAGCCTGGCCAACGTGGCGAAACCTCATCTCTACTAAAAATGCAAAAATTAGCTGGGCCTGGTGGTGGATGCCTGTAATCCCAGCTACTCCGGAGGCTGAGGCAGGGGAATCGCTTGATCTCAGGAGGCAGAGGTTGTAGTGAGCTGAGATCGCGCCGCTGCACTCCAGCCTGGGTGACAGAGCGAGACTCCATCTCAAAATAACAAATAAGTAAATAAATTAATTAATTAAATAGAAGGTGGGCAGAGGACGGAGGAAATAGGATTCATTCTGTAGGAAACGGAGACACCCTACAGGCCTTCAAGCAGGAAAGTAACACCTCAAAGGAACGCAGACCCAGATGAAGGTCTATTTCCTCCCACCAGCCCTGCTGCCAAGTCCAATGCCTGGTGGGTTTTTTTTTTTTTTTCTAATTTTAGATTCCGGGATACACGTACAGGTTTGTTACCCGGGTGTACTGCGTGATGCTGAGGTTTGGGCTTCTGCTGTACACATTAACCAAATAGTGAACGTGGTACCTGATAGGTAGTTTTTCAGCTCTGGGCCCGCTCCCCCGCTTTCCCCTTTTGGAGTCCCAGTGTTCGATGTTCCCATCTGTGTCCACAGGTTCCCAGCCTTTAGCTCCCGCTTATGAGTGAGAACTTGCGGGATCTGGTTCCCCGCTCCGGCGTTAATTGGCTTAGGACAGGGACTCTAGCTGCATCCGCGTTGCTGCAAAGGTCACGATTTTGTTCCTTTTTATGGCTGCGTACCTGGTGATTTTTGAAGTTCGCTGAACTGAACCAGTGTGCAATGAGGCCTGCACGGTGGGGCTTCTGGAGGCAGTACCCTTACGGAGGCGCCTGGGGGTCGCGCCGGGGCCGGGAGAAGCGCCGCCCGACAAGGCCTCAGACCAGCCGGAGCACTCGGCTCCCGGCACCGCGGTGGGGACCCCTCCCGCGCCACGTGCGCGGACAGGACTCGGCGAGCTCCTGCAGGTGACCGGCTCGGCGCGGTCCGGAGCCCAGGCCGGGCAGTTGCTGAATGATGTCTGGGGAGAGCGGTGTCCTTCAGGGTGGGAGGCTCAGAGACCGAGTGCCCCAGGCTCTGGGCAGCGGTCTGGGCGGGCTGGGAGGTGGGTTCGGCGAGTTCGGAGGCGGCTCTCGGGCTGCAGAGGCCCCTCCAGGCTGTCCCGGCCCCACGAGCCCCCTCTCCTGAGGGCGGCAGCCTCCCAGCCTCTCCTGGACCCCGGCGACGAGGGGTCGGGGCCGGGGCTCCAGCCGCCCGGGGTTGCACTGCGCACCCAGAGCGGCTTCGGGGCCCTGCGGCGGGACTGCGGGTGCGGGAGGGCGGAAGGGGGCGCGGGCGCTCCGGGACCCACGGTCCAGGCTGACCCTCCGGAAAGTGTGGGCGTTCTGTCTCTGGGATGTCTGCTGCGGGCCGGACTGGGGGACAGGTAGAGAAGGGGTCACCAAGATTTATTTTATTATTATTTATTTTTTTATTGACACAGAGTCTCGCTCTGTTGCCCAGGCTGGAGTCAGTGGTGTGATCTCGGCTCACTGCAACCTCCACCTCCCGGGTTCAAGCGATTCTCCAGCCTCAGCCTCCCTAGTAGCTGGGATTACAGGCACCCGACACCACGCCCAGCTATTTTTTTTTTTTTTTTTTTTTTTTTTTTTTGTAAACATGGGGTCTCGCCGTGTTGGCCAGGCTGGCCTCGAACTCCCGGGCTCAGGAGATACTCCTGCCTCGGCCACCTAAACTGCCAGGCTTCCAGGCGTGAGCCCCGAGCCCTCCCCTTGCGGTGGTTTGGCCTGGAAAGCTCCGCGCTGCAGCCAGCAGCGGTTTCCTTCCCGCCTCCCCCCAACCCCACTCCCGCCCCCAGTCCAGAGCGCTCCCGGCGTTACCCACAGCCTGGAGTCCCCTTTCCTGTTCCCGGAGGAGCTGCGAGGTGGAGCTGGCCGCGCGGTGGAGGCTGTCCCCGACCCGGGACCAGCGTCCCCTCCCCGTGACGCTCCCTCGGAAGCCGGAGGAAGAGCGCAGCAGAGGCGGGGAGGAGGCGCGAGCGGAGGGGACCGACTCTCCACCGCACGGGAGAGTCGCCAGCCCCGCCTGGCCCTCGGCGCCGGGACCCCGACGCACCCCGCGCACCGCGGCTGGTCGCCTGGTGGGGGACTGTGCCTGCGAGTCCCTCCTCACGCAGAGATATCGGGGTTCTCTGAACCCCAGAAATGGCCTGGCAGGGGAAGGAAGCTGCAAGAAAGGAGTTGATCAGCAGGCCGCCCAATTCCTTCTATGTTAAATTCGCTCACTCCGTGCTCGGCTGCTCGGGGGACCGAACTGTGCACCCGGCGCTGCCTGAGCAACGCTTTCCACCGCGGTCCTAGGGTCTCCGCTCCCTGGAAATGAATGCTGAGCGCCGACTGTGTACCTCTCTAGGAGGCTTGCGGAGGTCCCTGCACCAGGCCATCCTGGTTAGCATGTCCCTATGACTCAGCCTTTGTCTGCTACTCAAGTTAAATGGCCCGTTTGTATCTCAGTGGACTTGACGGATGGTGGGCGCATGTTTAGCCTTAGTGGACACTACCAAAGGGTTTTCCAAAGTATCATTTTATTTTTCTCCCAGCAATGTGGGAGAAGTTGTTCCACGTTCTTGCCAACACTTGGCATTCTGTGTGTTTTAATTTCAGCATTCTGGAGTGTATAGTGGTACCTCACTGTTCTTGTGGTTTAGGTTGACTGGTGATATTGCTGTTAATGGGCCACTTTGGGGCTTATTGGTATCTTTCTTTCTTTTTCTTTCTTTTCTTCCTTCCTTCCCTTCTCTTTCTTTCTCTCTGTCTGTCTCTTTCAACAGAGTATTGCTTTGTCGCCCAGGTTGGAGTGCAGTGGCTCAATCTTGGCTCACTGCAACCTCTGCCTCCCGGGTTCAAGCGATTCTCCTGCCTCAGCCTCCCCAGTAGCTGGGATTACAGACGCCCAGCACCATGCCCCGCTTATTTTTTGTATTTTTAGTAGAGACAGGGTTTCACCACGTTGGCCAGGCTGGTCTCAAACTCCTGACCACAGGTGATCCGCCCACCTCGGCCTGCCAGAGTGCTGAAATTACAGGTGTGAGCCACCGTGCCTGTCCTTTATTGGCAATTTCTTTCTTTTCTTTTTTTATTGAGATGGAGTTTCCCTCTTTTTGCCCAGTCTAGACTACAATGGAGTGATCTCAGCTTACTGCAACCTTCGCCTCCCGGGTTCAGCTGATTCTCCTGCCTCAGCCTCCCGAGTAGCTGGGACTACAGGCCTGCACCACCAGGCCTGGCTATTTTTGCATTTGCATTTTTAGTAGAGACGAGGTTTCACCACATTGGCCCATCTGGTCTTAAACTCCTGACCTCCAGAGATACGCCCGCCTTGGCCTCCTAAAGTGCTGGGATTACAGGGGTGAGCCACTGCGCGTGGCCGGCAATTTCATATGTTTCAGCCTAATAATTTGTATTTCCCTGGTGAGTAATGATGTTGGACACCTTTTAAAATGTTTATTAACTGTGGATATGATCTCTTTGTGAAGCCTGTTTCTGTGCAAGCCTTGATCTATTTTTAGATTGGGTTACTTGTCTTTTCTGATGTGGTGTAAACCAAAGAGTATCTGAGATGAGTCTCAATCAATTTAGAAAGTTTATTTTGCCATGGTTAAGGCCGCACCCATGACACAGCCACAGGAGGTCCTGACAACATGTTCAGAGGTGGTCGGGGTACAGCTCGCTTCTGTACATTTTAGGGAGACATAATACATCAATCAATACATGTAAGGTTTACATAGGTTCTATCTGGAAGAGCAGGACAATTGGAAGGAGGGGAGCGGCTTCCAGGTCATAGGTAGATTTAAACATATTCTGATTGCCACCCTGCACGGTGGCGGTTCATTCCTGTAATGCCAACACACTGGAAGAGTGAGGTGGGTGAATCACTCGAAGCCAGGAGTTCGAGACCAGCCTGGCCAACATGGTGAAACCCCATCTCTACTAAAAATACAAAAACTGGCTGGGTGTGGTGGCGCACCTGGTCCCAGCTACTAGGGAGGCCAAGGCACAAGAATTGCTTGAACCGAGAGCCAGAGGCTGCAATGAGCAGAGATCGTGCCACTGCACTCCAGCCTGGGCTATGGAGCGAGACCCTGTCTCAAATAATAATAACAATCATAAAAATAAATAAGTAAACCTATTTTGATTGGCAATTGGTTGAAAGAGTTATTATCTGTAGAAAGAAACGTCTGGGTGATAATAAGGGGTTGTGGAGACCTAGGTTTTATCATGCAGATAAAGCCTCCAGGTAGCAGGCATTAGAGAAAATAGACTAAATGTTTCTTACCAGACTTTAGGTTTGTGTTGATATTGATGGTGGAGGGGTCGAAGCCCCACCCCCTGTCATGGCCTGAACCACTCTTTCAGGTTAAAAGTGCCCTGGCTAAGGAGGAAGGCCCCCGAGGTTGGAGCGGGGCGGGTTGAATTTTATTTTTCGTTTACAGTAGTTTGCCTTTTCACTCTGAATGGTGTATTATGGATTGAATTGTGTTCCCCTAAAATTCATATATTGAAGCCCAGATCCCCAGGATCTCAGAAAGTGACTATCTTTGGAGGCAATTAAGTTCAAATGAGTTGTTGGAGTGGGCTCTAATCCAGTATGATTGGGGTCCTTATAAGAAGAGATTAGAGCCCAGACATACGCAGAGGGCAGGTCATGTGGAAACAGAGGGAAAGCAGCTACCTGCAAGCCAAGCAGAGAGGCCTCCAGGGAAGCCAAATCTGCAGACATTTTCATCTTGGACTTCTAGCCTCCAGAACTGTGAGAAAATAAATTTGTTGTTTAAGCCACCCTGTGTATGGTACTCTGTTATAACGGTCCCAGAAAACTGATGCAGCATGTAACTGATAAACAAAAATTCAATGAAGTCCAATTCATCCATTTTTTCATGATTAATTTTATGACTTAAAAAATTTTTATGTAAAATCTATTCTTGATTCAAAAAAACTGTTAAGACAATAAAATCAATAGTTTTTAAAGATATGGCTACACAATGGAACAATGTATGGCTAAAAGCTAATACCGTATTTAATGAGGAAACATTAAAAATACTACAATTAAAGTGAGGACAAACATAGACTATGAATATCTCCATTATTATTTAAAATTATTCTGGTGATATTGGTCGATGCAATTACACAAAAGAAAAAACCAAGGAATGCAAATTATAAAGAAGTAAAATGGTCATCATTTACAGGTGATTTGATTTCTGAACTGGGATACTCAAAGGAATCAATTGAAAAACTGTTGCAACAATAACATCAGACTTCTTTAACATGACTCCATTCAAATGTTTTTTTTTTTTAAAGTCTTTCTGGCTGGGGTTGGTGGCGCACACCTGTAATCCCAGCATTTTGGGAAGCTGAGGCGGGCAGATCACGAGGTCAAGAGATCAAGACCATCCTGGCCAATATGGTGAAACCCCGTCTCTACTAAAAATACAAAAGTTAGCCAGGCGTGGTTGCACGTGCCTGTTGTCCCAGCTACTCGGGAGGCTGAAGCAGGAGAATTGCTTGAACCCAGGAGGCAGAGGTTGCAGTGAGCCTAGATCGCACCACTGCACTCCAGCCTGGCAACAGAGCAAGACTCCATCTCAAAACAAAAAAAAAGTATTTCTATATACAAACAACTTCTTTGGAGAAATGTAACAGAAGAAGAGATCCTATTTAAAATAGCACTATAAAAAATCTCTGAATAAAAGTAACAAGGACATCCATTTTTTTGGAAAGAAATACTGAATATTATAAAAATATAAATACTCCTTAAATTAATCTTGTTAATTTACTGCAATCCCAATTAGAAATAATTTTTACATTAGACAAGGTAGGACTAATATAACTACCATTTGACACCCATTAGGATGGCTACTATGAAAAAATAGAAAATAAAAAGGGTTGGTAAAAATGTGGAGAAATTGGAATCCTTACGCACTGTTGGTGAATGTGTAATGGTGCAGCCCCTATGGAGCACAGTATGGGGCTTCCTCCAAAATTGATCACAGAATTATATGATCCAGCAATTTCACTTCTGGGTATGTAACTGAAAGAATTGAAAGCAAGATCTCAAAGAGATGTTTGTCACCCATGTTTATAGGCAGGATTATTCACAACAGCCAAAAGGTAGAAGCAACAATGTCCATCGATGGATGTCTGAATAAACAAAATGTGGTACATACATACGATGGAACATTCGACCTGAAAAGGGAAGGAAACTCTGACATACGCTACAACATATAGAATGAACCTTAAGGACATTAGGCTAAGTGAAATCTGCCAGTCCCCAAAGTTACATGCTGCATAATTCCACTCATATGAGATACCTAGAGAAGTCAAATTTATAGAGACAGAAAGTGGAATGGTGGTTGTCAGGGGTGGAGGGATAGGGGAATAAAGAATTAATGGGTACAGAATTTCAATTTTGCAAGATAAAAAGAGTTCTGAGGATTGTACAACAATGTACTTAACACAGCTGTAATGTGCACTTAAACATTGTTAAAATGGGGCCGGGCGCGGTGGCTCACGGCTATAATCCCAGCACTTTGGGAGGCCGAGGTGGGCGGATCACTTGAGATCAGGAATTTGAGATCAACCTGGCCAACATGGTGAAACCCTGTCTCTACTGAAAAAACAAAAATTAGCCAGGCATGATGGTGCACGACTAGAATCCCAGCTACTCGGGAGGCTGAGGCTGGACAATCGCTTGGGAGGCAGAGAACCTGGGAGGCGGAGGCTGCAGTAAGCTGAGATCGTGCCACTGCACTGCAGCCTGGGCAACAGAGTGAGACTCCATCTCAAAACAAAACAAAAAAAAATTGTTAAAGTGGTTTTAGCTGGACATGGTTGCTGATGCCTGTAAACCCAGCACTTTGAGAGGCCAAGGCAGGAAGACTGTTGAGCCCAGGAGTTCAAAACCAGCCTAGGCAACATAGCGAGACCCCACCTCTACAAAAAATATAAATAAATGCAGATCAGCCCGGTGGAGTAAGCCTGCCTGTGGTCCCAGTTACATGAGACACTGAGGTTGGAGGATCACTGGAGCCCAGGAGGTTGAGGCTGCGATGAGCTGTTATCACACCACTGCATTCCCGCCTGGGCAACAGCAAGACCCGGTCTCAAAAAAGAAAAATTGAAACAAAGATCAGTTTGTGCATATTTTACATAATATTTTATCATTTATTTATATTTTATGTATATTATGTATATTTTACCAGAATTTTTAGAAGAAACACCCCCCTCCCCAAAAAGTTTATTCCTTCGTGTGTATGTATAAGGACACGGGACCTCGATAGGTTGCCCAGGCTGCTTTCCAACCCCTCCTCCCAAGCAGTCCTCCTGTCTTGGCCTCTGAAAGGGCTGGGATTACAGGCATGAGCCACCACACCCTGCCTGTCTTTTTACTTTTGACCTATGTATGTCTTCATACTTAAAGTGCGTTTCTTACAGCAGCATACACTTGAGTCTTGCTTCATTTTCCCTATTTGAAAATCTCTGCTTTAACTTAATTACTTTCCTTATTACTTTAAGACTGCACTTGTATGTCTTCTTAAAAGTAGAAAGGGTCTGGATTTTTTTTTCTTAATTTTTGTGTACTATTGACAGATCTTTGATAAAAATTAGAAACCTAGAATACTGTTCTGAGAATAGCTATGTGTGACTTCCCTCTAGTGGCCACATTGGATAATGTTATGAAGTGCAAGCATTTCTTCCAGAGCTGAGCTTCTCCATGGCAAGCTATGAACATTGGACTGTTAATTTGACTTCAGCGTTATCTGCAACTGTGTATGAACTGGTATCACAGTCCTGGGGGACACTAAGTGACTAAATAAGCCAAGAGGGGAAACTTGGCCTCCTTGGAACCTGACAAAATAGTAGCCACCTAAAATAATTAAAAACAATTATGGTGTCATTATCCCTTTAACATATAATTCAGAAATACATGTGGTAGTTGGCATAGGATAGTTATTGTAAATAAGCAATGGAAATGATGAATTTCAAGGACATGTAGAAGGAGGACAAATAGTATAGAATAAGATGCAGAAATAAAATTTTAAAATATGGTCAGTCATTTCTTTGCAACTTCTTTTGAATCTATATTTTTTTAAATAAAAATTTAAGAATACCAGTGGTAATAATAAATGAAAATGGATCCAAACTCTATAGTTAAAATAATGATAATTTTTCTGACCTGGAAATCCCAGCACTTTGGGAGGCTGAGGCGGGCAGATCACCTGAGGTCAGGAGTTCGACACCAGCCTGGCCAACATGGTGAAAGCCTGTGTCTACTAAAAATACCAAAATTAGCTGGGTGTGGTGGCAGATGCCTGTAGTCCCAGCTACTCAGGAGGCTGAGGCAGGAGAATCGCTTGAACCCAGGAGGCAGAAGTTGCAGTGAGCCAAGATTACACCATTGCACTCCAGCCTGGGCAACAGAGTAAGAGTCTGTCTCAAAATTAATAATACTGATAATGAGAATTTTAAACTTTCTAAAATTTTGGACTTTTAAAATTTTTAAAATAACTTGGATTTCTTTAACAACAACAACAAAAAGAACAAGAAGAAGAAGGGCTGGGCGCAGTGGCTCATGCCTGTAATCCCAGCACTTTGGGAGGCCGAGAGGGGCGGATCACAAGATCAGAAGTTCAAGACCAGCCTGATCAACTTGGTGAGACCCCCATCTCTATATTTAGAGATAAATAAATAAATAAATAAAGGAACAAGAAAACATAGAGGTTTACAGGTGATATACTTACACAAAATGGTTGAAAGTAAAGGGATAGAAAAATATAAACTAGGCAAATACAACCCAAAGGAAAACAGACAGCTCTATTAATCGGGGCTGAGGGGGAAGACTTTAAGGTAAAAAGTATTACTACAGTTAAAGAGAGCCACAACTTGATAAAAAGTTCAATTCACCAAAAAGATACAACAATTCAAATTTTGTATGCCTTATTTACTTATTTATTTATTTATTTGAGATGGAGTCTCACTTGTAGTTCAGGCAGGAGTGCAATGGTGCTATCTTGGCTCACTGCAACCTCCACCTCCCAGATTCAAGCAATTCTCCTGCCTCAGCCTCCCGAGTAGTTCGGACTACAGGCATGCACCACCACACCCAGCTGATTTTTGTACTTTTAGTAGAGATGGGGTTTCACCGTGTGGCCAGGCTGGTCTCAAACTCCCTACCTCAAATGATCTGCCCGCCTCAGTCTCCCAAAGTGCTGGGATTACAGACATGAGCCAACATGCTGGGCCTATTTATCTATTTATCTAATTTTTTTTTTTTTTTTTAGACAGGATCTCACTCTGTCCCCCATGCTGCAATGCAGTGACTCAATCTTGGCTCACTGCAACCTCTGCCTCCCGGGTTCAAGTGATTCTCCTGTCTCAGCCTCCTGAGTAGCTGGGATTAAAGATGCCTGCCACCATGCCCGGCTAATTTTTGTGTTTTTGGTAGAGATGGGGTTTCACCATATTGGCCAGGTTGGTCTCGAACTCCTGACCTCAAGTCATCCACCTGCCTTGGCCTCCCAAAGTGCTGGGATTACAAGTGTGAGCCACCACGCCTAGCCCTTGTATGCCTTTAAAAACAAAAGGCTTGACATATATAAAAGAAAATTCGACAGACCTCAAGGGAGAAATTGATAAATCCACCATTAAAATGACTATTATGTTTATATGGCAGGCAGACACATAACAGATCATATTTCTGCCTGTATAACTGCTCTTCGTTTATATGATGAAATTCCAGGTACCTACATTTCAGAGCGCCGCACAAAAATGATGGTGGGTTCCAGGTGCTCCCTCACTGGAAAAAACCTAGAAATTAAAGTGCATTATTTTCCTATTCATGCAACAAGCGCTTATTGAAAGCCTATTATGTTGTGTTGAAGGTGGAAAGTTTATACATGAAAGGAGTCAGTTAATATACTTATTTAGCTTAGCTATTTAATATAAATTCATAATTCATGAACTTTTTTTTGAGAGATGGGGTCTCCATCCGTCACACAGGAGTACAGCGGCATGAATGCTGCTCACTGCAGCTTCAGTCTCTGGGGCTCAAGTGATTCTCCTGCCTCAGCCCCCACAAGTAGTCTAAGTAGCTGAAACTAATGGTGCACCACCATGCCCAGCTAATTTCTGCTTTTTTTTAAAAGATGGGGTTTCACCATATTGGCCAGAATGGTCTTAATCTCCTGAGCTCGTGATCTGCCCGCCTCGGCCTCCCAAAGTGCTGGAATTAGAGGTATAAACCACTATACTTGGCCTCAAAGCCAATTTCACAAAGATTTATAGAGAAAACCACCCTGAAGTCCATCCCCCAAATGCTCACACACACTCACACACACACAAGTTAAATCTGAGTCTCCTTCCTAAAGAAATGTGCTTGCTAGAACAAGGAACATTAATGAGTTTCCAAAATTCTGATGTCTTCAGTTAAATTGTTTTTTGAAAATAAGAAAATAATATAGTAAGTACAAATATCAGTCCACAGACAGCTGTGCAAGGCAACTTAATTTCTATTCAGAGACTCCATTCCGTCAAGCGGTGGAAATAATCTGGGTCCCCTTTTCTCTCCACTGGAGTCACCATGGATGACTGTGGACGGG
Source organism: Alouatta palliata (assembly GCA_004027835.1). Classification (NCBI taxonomy): domain Eukaryota; kingdom Metazoa; phylum Chordata; class Mammalia; order Primates; family Atelidae; genus Alouatta; species Alouatta palliata. Next base: position 58,023 of record PVKV010004244.1, on the reverse strand, counting down.
GAAAGGGACGTGGGGTCTGGATCTTTACCTGTCCATGCTGACACTTGTGACCTGGCACGAGTTCGGTTCTGGTCTTCGGTCTGTGTTCCATCAAGGGTGTCCTGTCAAGGTCACACTTTCCTCACTTTCATCCATGAGGCGCTTCAGGTCTGGCTTGCTCTCAGCTGACTGTGGTGTCCTTGAAAATGAAATGTTACTCTGCGGCTCCTGCACCACATTAGAGCAGGAAAAACTGAATGGGGCTTTTTGGGGACCTTTACTCCAGCAGACTGCCTTAATTTTGTGCACTATGGACACAAGCAAATCTCAGGTACCAAGGATTTGTTCTCCGTCTCCCTTACCGCTCTTGGATGAACGAGAGGCTGCCTCTGCCCTGTGTGCTGAGACATCGCCCGACCATTTCTTGCCTTCCTGGGCTGCACAGAATACAGGTCCCCTCCTTCCCGGGAATCCACACGAGCCTCTCATTCTTTGCATTTTCTCTTTCTTCCTTTCTCTCCAGGTTTGGGAAAACTTCATGTAATCTTTGGAAGAGTAGGTGAGCAGGAAGCTTTTTTTTCTTTTTCTTTTTTTGAGATGAGGTTTTCACTCTTGTTGCCCAGGCTGGAGTGCAATGGCACAATCTTGGCTCACTCAACCTCCATCTTTTGGGTTAAAGCCATTCAGGCATACAAGTGCCTGTACAGGTGACACATACAGGCATGTGTCACCATGCCCGGCTGATTTTTTATATTTAGTAGAGATGGGGTTTCACCATGTAGGTCAGGCTGGTCTCAAACTCCTGATCTCTGCAGCCTCCCTAAGTGCTGGGATTACAGATGTGAGCCATGCGACCAGCCGTGAGCAGGAAGCTTTTTGTTTTCCCTCAAGTATTCTATAAAGTCCACTGGACTTGAGTTTTTTCTCTTTCTTTGGAAATTCTAATGCCGAGAATAGACTCTTATTTCCTCTGCTTCCTGAATGTTTTCTTGCTCCTGTGGCAGCAACACAGAATATGTGGCTGCCTATGAGGAAAGGGTCATGAGGTAAGAGAATGCGTATGGAAAAAAACGCTCATCCATTAAAACAGCACAGGATTGTTCTTCAGTAGCACAGATGATAAAAAATGGTCTCTCTGATAACATTTGTTACATATTGATTTTAATAATAACAGGAATAAAACACATGTTTTAAAAAATGATTGATAGGATATGTGAAACACAAAACCCTAGTTCCAAATGTGTTTAGAAAATTGACCCAGTCAACTCTAGGTAAGTAAACGGCTTTATTCCTAGAGGTTGCCTACTGGCAAAACTGGAAGATGCCAGCCTGGAAGGTGTGTGGTTATGGTCAGAAGGCATTATCTTTATTTTTATTATTATTATTATTGAGATGGAGTTTTGCTTTTGTTGCTGAGGCTGGAGTGCAATGGTGCAATCTTGGCTCACTCAACCTCCAGCTTCTGGCTTCAAGCAATTCTCCTGCCTCAGCCCCCCAAGTAGCTGAGATTACAGGCATGTATCATGCCTGGCTGATTTCTTGTATTTAGTAGAGACGGGGTTTCACCATGTTGGTCAGAGTGGTCTCAAACTCCTGAACTCAGGTGATCCACCCACCTCGGCCTCCCCAAGTGCTGGGATTACAGGTGTGAGCCACCACGCCCGGCAGGAAGGCGCTATTATACAAGCATAAACATAAGCTTCATTGTGCTGTATGACCAACTCAGTGTGCTTGTTGGAGTCTTCAACAAAGTAAGGAGAGGTGCTAAGACTAAAAGTGGGGGGAAAAAGGTTCTGAATCTGTCTTTAGGATGTGCACAGGGTCTGCCTGTGTTTATTAGGGGTGGGCTGAGGGTCCCCCAGGTCTGCCTGCTTCCAGCAACCCAGAGGCCAACCTGAATCAGTTTCCCCCAGAAGCAGAGTGCCTTCTAGGAGAAATCCCTCTGTCTTTTCTATGATTCAAGGGCTCCTCTGCCCCCTGAAATCACCTCCTTTAATTAGTAAGGTGCCAAATCCTTCTAACAAAACTTTTTGTTTCACGAACATTCATAAAACGTAAAAAGCATGCAAGTTCTGACGGAGGCAACACACCGAAGGTCACTCTGCTGAAGTACAACCAGAACCCCTTCTTGGGTCCTTGCCAGGCTGTGTTGGAATTGCCTGTAGCCAGCACAGCTATATCTATTCCTGGCATGCAAGCTTCTCCACGTAGCCTGGGCAGCATAGCAAAACCAAGAGACCACAGCAAGACCTACAAATTAAAAAAAATTATTCAGGTGTGATGGTGTGTGCCTGTAGGCTCAGCTACCTGGGAGGCTGAAGCAGGAGGATCCCTTGTGCCTAGGAGTGCAAGGTCTCAACGAGCTATGATTGTGCCACTGTGCTCCAGCCAAGGTGATGAACAAGACGTTGTCTGTAAAATACATACATACGTACGCACCTATATAAATATCTTGATCTTCTTTGCTTAATGCTGGAATTTACCGTGTGAACAAATAGTGTGTTCTAATTCCTAGTACTTTAACACCTGCACTCAGCCATTACGTTATTAGCATCATTAGCACATCCTTTATTGTTTGTATTTCTTGTGACTCCTACTCTTTAGCTACTCCCATTCTCTAGTCCTAATTTAGTAAGAGCAAAGTCTGTGAGCGCTTCCACTAAAAATCCAAGACTAGTTTTACACCCTGCTCTCATTTCTACATGACCCCATCCCCCCGGCATGCAAGATCCCATCCACATTTGAAAGCAGAGTTTCCTCTCATCTCGGAGATGCCTTGTCCATTCTCCTGCTGGCAGAAAGCCACTAAGTACTGGGTTGGGCAGGTGGACACATGTTCTGCCGAGCGCCATTCTCTCCCCTGCCTGTGTAACTGATACCAGGATCTTGTGACCACAAGCAGCTCATGCTCCAGAGGGCATCTGAGGCTTCTCTTTTCTGAGAAAGTGCATGGAAGCAGAGGACAGTGTATGACTTTCCACGGAAAACCTCTTGTCAAGGATTCCAACTACAAGTCCCTCTACAGAACAGGATAACTGGAGAGTAGCCAAGGAGAAATATATCTCCCATTTAGAAAATATTGAAAACTCTGATTGGTAAAATTAAGTGTAACAAAGATGATAATACTTCCTGAATTAATAGGTTAATTAAGTTGATATTTAATTTAATTTAAATGTCTATTTAAAATATTTCTGATGATATTTAAATAATTGAACAACTTGATAGTAAAAATGAATTCAGACATATAAGCAGATAAAATTTTATTTTTTAAGTGGTTGTAGAATCATAAATCAGCTTATTTTTTAAAATGAAGATCAAATAAATATGCCATAGTGTGGATATTTCATAAATTAAAGCTATTATGAGACCTTAATATATGACAATATAGACTTAGTAATACAAGACAAATGGAGAGAAGAAAATACCTGCTTAGGAATTTGTCGTGGGATACCCAAGCATGATAATGGAGAAAAGTGAAATTAGATCCATACCTCCATACAGTATAAAACGTAGTGTTAGACATTTTAAAAATAGCTACCCAAAGTACAAGAAAATAAACTGATATATGTACTAGGGTAAATAGACTGCTATATCTACAAAAGAGATTCATTTACATCAGAACGTGAAGTATATCCTAATACTATAGAACTATTCATAACATTAATAGAACGATATAATAAATATCAAAAGGAAAACAACAAAATGAAAAACATTCAACATATATATATTGCCCCAAATATATAAAGAATTGTTGTTAATATAGATAGACTCTGCTTTCACTTCAGCAGTAGTCAAGGAAGATTAAAAGTTTATACAAAAGGGAAATCTTGTCAAACTGTCAAATTAAATTGAATCTTATGGAATATATACAGTTTCATAGTAATGAAAGAAGTACAAATTAAAACTCATAAATAACCCACAAATAACTAGCACATGGTTTTTTTAAAGCCCGTGCAGAGAGGGTGGGAGAACCAAAGCCCAGCTATGTAACTGGTGGGTCAGTATTTCTCAAGAGCAATTTCTCAATATGTACCAAAAGCTACAAAAACTTTACAAATCTTAAATCTGTCCATTCCATTTGGGAAATATATGAGAGGAAAAAAACTTAAGAGGAGAGAATGAAGTTTGTGTAAGTTTCAGTATAGTGGTATTAGTTTTCGTTTTCTTTCTTTCTTTTTTTTTTGAGTCAGAGTCTTGCTCTGTCTCCCAGGCTGAAGTACAGTGGAGTGATCTCAGGTCACTGTGAACTCCGTCTCTTGGGTTCAAGCGATTCTTGTGCCTCAGCCTCCTGAGCAGCTGGAATTACAGCCGTAAGCCACCACACTCGGCTCATTTTTGTATTTTTAGTAGACACAGGGTTTTGCCATGTTGGCCAGGCTGGTCTCAAACTCCTGACCTCAGGTAATCTGCCCACCTTGGGCTCCCAAAGTGCTGGGATTACAGGCATGAGCCACCACACCTGGCCTATTTTTCATAATAAAAATAAGGCACAATTCTAGTGCATAATTAAAAGGAAAATGGAGTTTTAAAAGAAATTGCTCTATATTATGGGATGGGAAGCAATTGCTCTATATTATGGGATGGGATAGTAGTACTGTCCCATCTACACTATATATACTATTATATATATAGTGTAGACTATAATTAAAAAGAATTACTATGTGAATTATGCTGATCCATGGAAATCCATAAATGAAGCTGTCATAAATGAAGTGAAACAAGTGACGAATACACTGAGCTGTAAGGTCTTTGGAAATGGGCGACGTCTACTTATATGGAATCTGCAGGGCTACACTTAGTTCTTGGTACACAGTAAATGCTCAACAAGAGTCTGTTGAATGAACACATACATGGTTTATCCGTTTGTCTCTTCCGAGTTCTTGACTTTCTGTCTGCTCTGACCTCTGGCAACTTTGCACTAGTTCCCGGCTTTCATTCTGCTTACCTGGATTTTGGAACTCCAGCCTGCCCCACTCTTGGATAAACCCAAGCCCTCTGTGGCCCAGGAACCCGAATGACTGCTATACCATCCAGGCCCAGGATGACACACAGCCGCAGCTCCGTAAACATCTAACATGATGTCAGCAAGCATTACAAAAAAAAAAAAAAAGGCTTATAAAAACAATGAATAAACTTTGTTAAATGTACAAATGAAAATTAGCAAACACGGGAAAAGAACTGAGTAAAGAGTTTAAAGTAGAAACTAATTGCAGTCATTTCAGGGGAAGGAACAGTTGTATTTGAAAACCTGTATGGTTACACGAACTGCCTAAAACACAAGCTAAGGAAAATTAAAGCTCAGATCTATATGTTTTATTTCTTTTTCTTTTTTTTTTCTTTTTAGATCTATACATTTTAAGAAAATAATTGCAATCAATTTCCTGGAATTAAAGAGCATTTCCTCAAGCCCAGCTGCCATTAAAAAGAGGCAAATACAGCCAAGGACTGGATCTTCTCTGGAAGGATGACAACACTGACCCTCAAGAAGGCGCCAGCTGACTGAGAACTCTGCCCTGATATGTGCTGAAATTCCGCTGAGAGCAGACTGGCACATTAAACCCTTTAGGGGCTTGCAAAAGAAGTGTCCTGTGTTTTAGAGTCATAGAGTTTTGCCAAAACAAGTATGAATTCACCTAGTGGCCCCCTGCACCCGGCCTTTCCTGTGGGCCCCGAGTGCCAGACCCATCAATATGTCATAGCAGAATGAATGATTGAATAAACGACTGAATGAAAAAGCAGGGGGAGGCAGCAGGTTGTCAGATTCTATGAGGCAATCACAGCATCAGGTGACCTTAGTATCTATTTGGGAGGATTGCCATTTATTCTCGGGAGCGCACGGCTCTGAAGAGGCCCATATCCAGGCAGTGAGCTCTGGGTAGGGGGCGCCTTTAGATGGACTGAGGAGGAAACAGCCCGAAATCCCTGGGCCTGAGCGAGGCCCGTGCAGGCCGGAGGGTCAAGAACGCCCCGCTGGCGGCAGCGGCCCGGTGTCTGCCCCGGCTTCGCCCCGGCCTAAGGCGGCCTGTGCTATAAATACGCTGCCCACATGCCGCGGTGACACGGTGTTCCCTGGGCTCGGCGGGACAGATAACATGAATGTGCCCTTTAAACGTCCCAAGTTGCAGGCACAGCCCCCGGCCCAGCCCCGCTCCCGGAAGCGCCTTCGCCCCCGATGCCCTCTGCAGCGGGGAGGAGGGGGCGCCCGGCACCTGCCCAGCCAATGCGCGGCGCGCGCGCCGGCCGCGGCCCGCCTCTTCTCGCGAGAGCCCGGCGGTGATATAAAGGGGGCTGCGGGCGAGGCGGCGGCCCCTTCGCGTCGCGCAGGGTCGGGAACGGCGCGGCGGTGCCAGGCCGTGCGTGGGCGAGAGCGCGAGCGGGGTGCCTGCGGGCCGAGTGCGACCGGCTGCCACCATGGGTGATCACGCTTTGAGCTTCCTAAAGGACTTCCTGGCCGGTGGCGTCGCCGCTGCCGTCTCCAAGACCGCGGTCGCCCCCATCGAGAGGGTCAAACTGCTGCTGCAGGTGAGGACGGCGCGGTGCAGGGGCGGGCAAGGGCGTGGGCGCGGCGGGCCGGGTCGGGCCGGGCGCGCGCTACGGCGCGAGCTGCAGGGCGCGGGGGCGCCGCGGACAATGTGCGCCAGGCCACAGGCCCGGGCGCCCGCCCACCGGCGGGGGAAGGTGCCCTCTGCGTAGAGACAGGTCAGCGTCAGTCGCAGATTCCTGGTGTCGGGTGGCGCCCGGCGTTCGGGTGTCTATATATGGAAACCCACCCGGAGCCGGTTTACGCGAGCCAGATCCTGCGCCCGTGACAGGGCGGGCATGCACTCAGGCCCGGGCACCTAGTGATGGCCAGTTTTTTTTGGCACCATCTTATGCACACCTACCTTTGCAATAAACACATCAAAATAATCATCACCCGAGAACTCCCTTATCGGAGCTCATGCACAATGTGTGTAGGCTGACGCTGTTTCATTCATCTTTATATAACCACTGTGAGAGAGTTATTCTCCATTTTACAGACGAAGCCGAGGTTCTGAAACATTAAGAAACAATTTTTGGAATAAACTCAGATCACGTTACTCATCCTGTCTCCAAATCTTTTCCTCCCCTAACTGGTCGATCAATGGCTTATCATCATCCTCTTCTGTTTTTCTCCACCTGCCCAAAAAGTCAGGACCCCTCAATGAAGAAGAGCCCAATTTGGGAGTCAGAATTACCAACAACAAAACCCCCCACAAATCGCTCAATAATTGATTGAGCAACGGCAGCAAACCCTAAATAATTGATTACTTGGATTATCTGCTTGAAAATTTTGGTGCTCTGCTGCTTAGTGGATTTATTCTCCTTCCTCTCTTGGAGCATTTACTGGAGATCCTCATTTCCAGGGTGATCAGTCTGACGCTGAGAAATAGTTATTTCTTGCCCATCATGTCTATTGAATCCAAAGCCCTTTGAAGCAAGGAGTGATACTCATTTCTCTCCCCCATTAAGCCCCTCCCACAGTTCTCAAACCTAGGGAAAATGAAATAAAGAAATGGCTAGCTTTATACAATTCAGTCACCTTTTCAGTTTATTTGGGGCAACACCTTTCCCTCAAATACCTTAATAATTGAAGCAACATTGGATTATTTTGGCTTGTTATCCAGTAACTAACATTCATTTACACGTCCTCAGGATCCATTTGATTTCCTTATCCTTTTTTTTTCAATTTCAAAGAGAAATCCAGGAAGTGCAAACCTTCTTTTTTCTCCTGTCCTCTTCCCTTCCCTCTGCCCTGCCTGTCTTCTGTCACCCACCCTCCCCACCACCAGGTCCAGCATGCCAGCAAACAGATCAGTGCTGAGAAGCAGTACAAAGGGATCATTGATTGCGTGGTGAGAATCCCTAAGGAGCAGGGCTTTCTCTCTTTCTGGAGGGGTAACCTCGCCAACGTGATCCGTTACTTCCCCACCCAAGCTCTCAACTTCGCCTTCAAGGACAAGTACAAGCAGCTCTTCCTAGGGGGTGTGGATCGGCACAAGCAGTTCTGGCGCTACTTTGCTGGTAACCTGGCGTCCGGTGGGGCCGCTGGGGCCACCTCCCTTTGCTTTGTCTACCCGCTGGACTTTGCTAGGACCAGGTTGGCTGCTGACGTGGGCAAGGGCGCCGCCCAGCGTGAGTTCCACGGTCTGGGCGACTGTATCATCAAGATCTTCAAGTCTGATGGCCTGAGAGGTCTCTACCAGGGTTTCAACGTCTCTGTCCAAGGCATCATTATCTACAGAGCTGCCTACTTCGGAGTCTATGATACTGCCAAGGGTGAGAGAGGGGCATCAGGGGAGGAGGGTGGTCTGGAGAGAAGATCCTATGGGGTCTATAACTCACAAAAGATTTGGTATGTACTGACCTTGTTTTTTTCTAGTCTCTGGCCTAAACGGAGGCTTCTGGATGAGGAGGTGTTGTGGGTAAATTAATCGTTAAAGGATTCTTTGTGTCCTCTACTGAAATAAACTCCGGCCTTTACTTATTCAGAGAGGAGGAAGCGGGAGGCTGTCTCCCTCTAGACACAGCCATAGCAGTTACTGAGTTTAACTTGAAGTCACTTCCGGTACCCTGGATACAAGCAGAGCACTGGGTCTAGAGAGGGCTGCAGCCACCTTTGCTGGCTACCTGGTCATACGTGAGGCACCTGCATAGGGGCAGGTTCCCCGCAAGGTCAGAGCGTGGAGTTGGAGGTGCAGTGGCCTCTCTCTCTCCACCTGCTTTCTGCTGAGAACAGTCACCTCATAGCCCTTCGGCTTCTTGGCTCTGTCCACAGGCATGCTGCCTGACCCTAAGAACGTGCACATTTTTGTGAGCTGGATGATCGCCCAGAGTGTGACGGCGGTCGCAGGGCTGGTGTCCTACCCCTTCGACACCGTTCGTCGCCGGATGATGATGCAGTCGGGCCGGAAAGGGGGTAAGCTGTGCTCTGCGGGTCTCAACTTCCCTAGTTCTGTCCCGGGAGAACGTCTCACAGTGCTCCTTTCAGTCTTCCTTCCTGGAAATTCATTTTCAAAATTATTCGATAAAGACATAGGGAAGAAAGATTGTATTAATTCCCCCTAACATTCTCAACTATCCCATAAGGGCAAAGTTTTTTTCCGTTTTATTAAAGAGATGTTAAGAACATCAAAAATAAGATATTTAGACGTGAATTTAACTAGGTATCTAGCATTGTGGAGACCCTAGGCCCTCTTCCCTCACAGCCTGGGTGCAAAAGCCAGAGAAAAGAAGTAGTCAGCTACTTCTGACAAAGAACTTTGGCTTCCCTCTAGTTACTGCAGGTGTTAGTGGGACGGGTGCTTAGCTGGGTAGAGATGGCCTGAAGCAGTCTGTTGTGCCAGAAAAAGTTTTGGCTTCTATAGGTTGAACCATAGGAAACTGACACTTTAAAAGTAAAAAACAGTCCAGTGTTAGCAGTTTTGTGTGTTTCAATGAATAGCTACAGCCTTTTATTGTAACTGCATAACCTTGTGCAGTATAATCTGAGGCTAGGCCTCAGTTTGGTCCTCCATAAAAAAGGTAACCACGTAGCATAACGCTCCTGCTCCACTGTACCCTTCCTGTTTCAGTTGGGCAGTTTGTGAATTGCTTGGTTAATTGCCCCAGTTCTTCACTGACCTTAAACTAATGGAATAGGAGTGACAGGAGGCCCACCCAGCCTGCCAGTTAAGCAAGGAAGGAGATGTCCCGTTGAATGTTGCATGGAGCTGGAACTTCATGCCCAGATGACCCTAATTTTACAAAACTGGTAACAGTGTGTACAGAGATCTTTCGGAGGAAAAGTCTCTTTCCTCCAGCGTTATGGAGCCCTCACCAACATTTGTTTCCACAGCGGACATTATGTACACGGGGACAATTGACTGCTGGAGGAAGATTGCAAAAGATGAAGGAGCCAAGGCCTTCTTCAAAGGTGCCTGGTCCAATGTGTTGAGAGGCATGGGCGGTGCTTTTGTATTGGTCTTGTATGATGAGATCAAAAAATTTGTCTAATGTCATTAAAACACAAGTTCACTGATTCACAGTGAACTTGATCCACAAGTTCACAGATCCATTGTGTGGTTTAACAGACTATTCCTAGGGGAAGTAAAAAGATCTGGGATAAAACCGGACTGAAAGGAATACCTCAGAAAAGATGCTTCATTGAATGTTCATTAAACCACGGATGTATTTTGTATTTATTTTACATTTAAATTCCCACAGCAAATAGAAAATAATTTATCATACTTGTACAGTTAACTGAAGAACTGATAATGAAGAAATAACTGAATGTGAAACATCAATAAAGACCACTTAATGCACGCTTTCTATTTTATTGAACTCTTATTAACTGCAAAGTGCATTTTTAAAAGAGCATACATGCATATTTTCTAGCATGATTCATTTATCAATCAGTGGCCAAACTTCTAAATGTCAGATATTATATTGAGTGTGTATTATATGAGAACATACAATGTTTAGTTGCAGTGTTCAAGCTTAGGCAGGCCATATTCTATCTCATCCAATGTTGCTGCAGGTTAGAAAGTGATAAAGGCTTTCATAATCCTACCTTGTTTTGTGCACTTGCCTTTAGTCTTTAGAAATTCTGAGATTCTGATAAAAAAACAAAAAATTAGCTGGGTGTGATGGCGCACACCCGTAATCCCAACTACTCGGGAGGCTGAGGCACCAGAATTACTTGAACCCAAGAGGCGGAGGTTGCAGTGAGCTGAGATGGTGGGCCACTGCATTCCATCCTAAGCGATGGGGTGAGACGCCACCTCAAAAAAAAAAAAAAGAGAAAATCAGTTCTTAGTTCAGGCCACTCTAACAAAGTACTGTAGACTGATGGCTTATAAGCAACAGGAATTTATTCTCAGTTCTGTAGGCTGGAGGTCCAAGATCAGGGTGCCACTGTGGTCAGGTTCTGATGAGAGCCCTCTTCTCAGCTGTAGACTGCTGACGTCTTGTACCCTTAGATGGCAGAAAGAGAGCGACAGAGCTCTCTGGAGTCCCTGTTATAAGCTCACTAATCCCATTCATGGGGACTGTACCCTCATGACCCGATTTCCTCCCAAATGCCCCTCCTCCAAACACCACCCCTTTGGAGGTTAAGATTTCAACAGATGAAGTTTGAAGGGACACAAACATTCAATTCATAGCATCAGTTATCAAGCTAGTATTTAATACCGCGTAGGCCCCATAGAAGAGAAAAAAGATAGGAACCTGCCCTGGAAGAAGTTGGGGAGAAAACGCGAAATGCCACTGTTAGATAATTTATTACAATACATCTTGCTTGAGAAGTAATAGAAGGGAAATGAAATGGGGGAAGGGAGTGGCAGGAGATGGAGACTTTGAAAGAAAATAACTAGAGTTAGAAACATGGGCATAGAAAGCATCTTCCAGTACTTCTGTAACAATATATCGAGACCTACAGGGTTTGTGAGCCAGAGGAAAATAATTAGAATTCCAGGTTGGAAATTGTATGCTTTCGGACCAGGAAAAGACCAAGCGGTTACTACAGTCTCCCAGCTTGTGACTAACCTGGAGGAAGCGAGTCTCTGTATCCTTGGCAAAGCTTGAAAGGCAGGCAGATGTCTTTTCTGTTTTCTAACAGGTGGCTGGGTGGTGGGGGTTGGTCTCTGTACCTTCTGTTCTTTACCTTGCTTACCAAACTCTTCCACCAACTCACTCCTGTGTCCCCAGCTAAAAATTGGCTATCTTGCTTTTACCACAGTAACCAAGGTCTGAGCTTTATAAAATCCAGGATCACATCTGACCTCACCTAGTAGATATCTAGGCCAATAAAATCTAAAGGGCTAAAAGGTATCTCTCTATCCTGTCTCCTTAAGGCCAGGTAGCACATGTGCGCAGTCAGAGGCCTCCTGGATGCGTTGTCCTCCTGTTGCTTTTGGTTCTAAGGATAACATGAGTGATCCACATTCTATTCCTGGTAGAGAATAAAAGCAGGGCAGGCTAGTGATAGGCAAGTTCTTTGTCGGAGCATATCTTAAAGCAGGGCCCGAGTTTAGGAGGAGGAAGAGGAACTGACACGATGAATGAAGAGTGAGTCCTCCCAACCCAAACAAGAAGCGTCCTTGTGTTCTAGTCTTTAACCCTGGCGTGGAATGGGGAGGGAAGAGGCGTGGACATTTATTAAATAGTGCACAGTGCCTACATTCTGCATGTGATCCGGATGTCGGCCCTCCCGCTTCCCGCTAGGGTTACCTCTAATGCATGTCGCTCCACGCCCTACTGGGCCAGTTCCTCACTGCGGCTACTTCACTCACCAGGAATTCCTAGAACCCTGAGCCTCTGACAGAGTGCTGGGATCTTGCAGGAGTACAGGCAGTACTTCCCTCACTAACCTGCCTTCACACCATACCATCACTGTGCAGGGCTGCGTCATGCTGGAAGGTCTGGTTTACATAAAAGTGTCAACTTGGAATTGAGCGTCGGACTCGTGGGTGCCTGCCCGAGGAATTTCTCATCAGCCCTGTTTCCCATACAGCTCTCTGCTAGGCGCAGCCCTCCCTCACCACCACCACCCCAATCATCTTGAGGTATTTTTTCCCCTAAAGCCTCACCTATTGGCATCATATCTTTTTAAGACATTATTTTGTATTTCAAACGTATAAGAAAAATTATGGAGGATGAGACAAGATGAATGAGTCCATAATGGTAATAACTGGACACTAAAAACAATAAAAACTTCTCAAGTATTTGTGTTGAAATCTCAATTAACTGGGCAACTCCTCCCATTGCATTTTATCCTGTAAAATATGAGGCATCACTTGCGTTGAGGCGGCATTTACTAAACCCACAAGGTGCAAGGCTGCAAGGGAATGGAAGCGCTGCTAGGAGAGCTTCTCTTCTGCACCTGGTACAGTGCCCAGGACAGAGAAGGTGGTTAGCAAGTTTCTGTTGAAAGTAAGAATGAGTGACAAGGGCAAGTGCATCTACAAAGCACAGGGAATCTATAAAACATTTGGGAAAGGGTTTCATCAGTTCTGGTGAAATCTCGAACACGCAAAGCACGGTGGGGGTGTCCAGACAAGCTTGTTGGAGTCGTATAATGCAATGACTAAAAATTTATGTCTGCCTTAAATTCAAGTTTCAAGCCCTTAAATAAAATTTAACATGGTCTGCCATGTCATAAATTCTGTTTTTTTGCACCTCCTGAATATCAGAGATTTTATCCATCCACAATAAAGTACAGTTGATCTTATTCACAGATTCCATTCTGTAAACTGGCTTCACTGCCAAACTGTATTTGTAACCACTGTGCAGTCCTTGGACACACACAGCAATGACACACTCAAGTTGCCTGATACACTGGTCCCCAGCTGCAGTGGAACAAGGTGACACTTAACCACTTAACCTGCCTTTTCATTTCGGCCTGATGCTATAATCAAGCATCCTGTTCACATGTGTGTACTTCATGCTACAGTAATTCTGCTGTTTTAAAAAGGCCCCCAAGCTTTGTGCAGCCGCCAATGCAGTTTTCCAAGGCACAATCATTGCTAATTAACACGGCCCCAGGGCAGGTTGCACAGGCGCTGTTCCTACACACAGAAGGGCTAAGACATGCCTGTGGAAACTGCTTGTGTCAGATCAGCTGCCTTCAGGCCTGAGTCATGAGCTCAGTGTTAATGATCAGCAATATATATTAAATAAGGTGTCTAAGTGTAAACACATGTAAAACAGGGTTATGTATGATTCTTGTGACCAGCGGCTCATGGGAACTTAATCTTGTATTTACTGCTTGGCAAGATGTTTCAGTGTTTGCCTCAAGTTTGTAGTATATAACGCCCATGAAAAATGAGAATCAGCTGCCTTACCATTTTCGAAGTCATAAACATTATAGAAACATCACCAGCCAGGCACAGTGGCTTGTCTGTAATCCAAGCACTAGGGGGCTGAGGTGGGAGGATCACTTGAGCCCACAAGCTTGAGACCAGCCTGGGCAACATAAGGAGACCTTGTCTCTACAAAAAGTAAAAAATTAGTTGGGTGTGATGACACACACCTGTAGTCTTAGCGACTCAGGAGGCTGAGGTGGGAGGCTGCAGTGAGTTATGATGGTACCATGGATTTCCAGCCTGGGTGACAGGGTGAGATCTGTCCCTAAACAACAAAATACCTATAACATGTCTCACATAAAAGATTTTGCATGTGATTTTCATGTGTCCTACATAGTCATTTTAATTTTCATAGCCTTTTAAAGATGAGTTTAGTTTTGCCATTTTTGCAGTCATTGATGAATCACACATACTGAGTGACACCCTATGGTTTCCCATCAGCCTGAATGCTGTGACCAATGCAAAAGCATCATATGGTCCTTGCTCTCAGGGGCTTTATCAGGGAAGTAAAACACAGACTAAAATATGTGAGACATGACTTAAGTAATGAACCACATAACATATAATCTTAAGTGTTTCTTCAGCTTTTTCTAGCTAAAGGCTTATTTTAGTAACCCAAATATGTGATGAAGGCATGGATCAGAATGATGGCAGTGGGCTGGGCACAGTGGTTCATGCCTCTAATCCCAGCACTTTGGGAGGCCGAGGTGGGGGGATCACTTGAGGTTGGGAGTTCGAGACCAGCCTAACCAACATGGAGAAACAATGTCTCTACTAAAAATACAAAACAAGCTGGGCGTGGTGGCGCATACCTGTAATCCTAGCTACTTGGGAGGCTGAGGCAGAAGAATCGCTTGAACCCCGGGGGCAGAGGTTGCAGTGAGCTGAGATTGCACCATTGCACTCCAGCCTGGGTGACAAGAGCAAAACTCCGTCTCAAAAAAAAAAAAAGAATGATGGCAGTCAAAATACGTAATGTGTTTTGAAGGACAGACAGGACATGATACATTGAAGAAATGTTAATGAGAATGCCAAGGTTTATATGCCTTCGTGTTTGAGGGAAAAATAACAATACGTTCATTGCAACTGAAGTCAAGAGGCAGCACTTGGGAAAAACAATTTTGATTCTCGATCTCTAATCCAAAAATCTGAAGCCAAAATGATCTAAAATCCAACACTTCTTGAGCACTGACATGGTGCCACAGGTACACACTTGACCTTGCGATAGGTGGCCGTCCAAACTTGGCTTCATGCATATGATTACTGTAAAAACACTGTATTGATGACCTTCAGGCGATGTGTACACGGTGTATACGAAACACTTTAGACTTGGGGCCCATCCCCAAGATATCTCATTTATATGCACATATTCCAAAATCTGAAAATATTGAAAATCCAAAATGCTCTGTCTGCAAGCATTTCAGATATGGTACACATAAGCTTTAATGACTGACGTAACATTAAAAATATCCACGAAGGGGCCAGGCAGGGTGGCTTGTGCCTGTAATCCCAGTACTCTGGGAGGCCAAGATAGGCAGATTGCTTGAACCCAGGAGTTCAAGACCAGACTGGACAACATGGCGAAGCCCTGTCTCTACAAAAAAACAAGAAACAAGAACAAAAATCAGCAAAGTGTGGTGGCACATGCCTGTAGTCCTGCCACTTGGGGGCTGAGGAGGGGCGATCGCTTGAGCCCAGAAGGTGGGGAGGCTACAGTGAGCCATGCTTGTACCAGCACACTCCGGCCTAGGCAACAGAACAAGACCCTGTCTCAGAGAAATAAAAAGACTCATCCATCTTCTGTCTTCAAGAGACCGATCTCGCAAGTGAAGACACCACAGGCTGAAAGTCAAGGGTTGGAGAAAGATCTACTATGCAAACAAATCAAAAAAGAGCCTGAGTCGCTATTCTTATATCAGAGAAAACAGACTTTTAAACTTTTAAATAAGGGCATTACATAACGAAAAAGGGCATAATCCAACAAGAAGACTTAACTCTTTTAAATACACACACACAACAATGGAACACCCAGGTTCATCAAACAAGATCTTCTTGGCCTATGAAAAGACTTAGACAACCACACAATAATAGTGGGAGACTCCCACACCCCACTGACAGCATTAGACAGATCCTCGAGGCAGAAAAACTAACAAAGAAGCTTGATCTAAACTCAACAGCTGACCAATTGGACCTCATAGACATGACAATGACATTACAACTCACGGAAATACAGAAGATCCTCAGAGAATACTATGAACAACTCTATGCACACAAATTTTAACATCTAGAGGAAATGGGTAAATTCTTAGAAACACACCATCTCCTAAGATTGAATCAGGAAGAGGCTGAAACCTTGAACAGACCAATATTGAGCTCTGAAATTTAATCAGTTACCAAAAATAACCCAACGAAGCCCTGCAAAAGATGGATTCACAGCCAAATTCTACCAGACATGCCAAAAAGAACTAGTACTGATCCTACTGAAACTATTCCAAAAAAAACTGAGGAGGAAGGGAACCTCCCTGACTCATACTATGAAGCAGCATCAGCCTGATGCCAAAATCTGGCAGAGATACACGAAAGAAATAAATCTTCAGGCCAGTATCCCTGATGCACAGATGCAAAAATTCTCAGCAAAATACTAGCAACTGAATGCAGCAGCACATCAAAAAATTAATTCACCATGACTAAGAAGGCTTTATTCCTAGGATGCAAGGCTGGTTCAACATATGTAAATCAATAAATGTGATTCACCACATAAACAGAATTAAAAGCAAAAACCGTATGATCATCTTAACAGACCCAGAGAAAGCTTTTGATAAAATCCAACATCCCTTCATGATTTAAAAAAACCCTCAACAGACTAGACATCGATGGAACTTACATCAAAATAAGACCCCTCAATGACAAACCCACAGCCAACATCATACTGAACGAGCAAAAGCTGGAAGCATTCCCCTTGAGAAAACAAGGATTCCTGCTCTCACCACTCCTACTCAACATAATATCAGAAGTCCTGGCTAGAGCAATAAAAGGCATCCAAACAGGAAAATAAATCAATCTACCTCTCTTTCTGACAATATGATTCCCTATCTAGAAAATCCTAAAGGCTACTAGAACTGATAAACCAGTTAAACCTCAAAAATGTCATCTAGAGAAAATAGTGCAACTTACCTGCCAAATAAATTTTGAAATGGAAGCACAGAATCTTATTATGGTGACTCCAGAAATATCTCTAAATAAATTAAATATCTGTCACGAGAATTAAAAAATCAAATACAATTTTCTACCATACATGGCATTCTTTCTGTTTGCTGTTGAGAGCTCAGATATACTACTGCAGGGGCTACTCGGGAATTTATTCCAATGGCACTAGTTTTATTAAACCTTCATTAAAAAAATTCCTAAACTGATGTTTGCAGTTTTAGAGTGTTTATTACTCATATAGAATACATGTGAAATGTTGATTTGCATGGCTACTTTTAAAAAATATTTATTGGCTGTACATGGTGGCTCACACCTGTAATCCCAACACTTCGGGAGGCTGAGGTGGGCAGATCACTTGAGGTCAGGAGTTCAAGACCAGCCTGGCCAACATGGTGAAGCCCTATCTCTACTAAACATAAAAAAATTAGCCAGACATGGTGGCATGTGCCTGTAATCTCAGCTACTGGGGAGGCTGAGGCAGGAGAATCACTTGAACATGGGAGGCGGAGGTTGCAGTGAACCAAGATCACACCACTGCACTCTAGCCTGGGCAACAAGAATGAAACTCCATCTCAAAACAAACAAACAACAACAAAACCCGTTTTCTTTAAGCTCTAAGAGTGTCCACTGTATTGTGGTACCATAACAATTTTACAGAAGCAATTAAAGAAATTCTGATTAAGAATATAATTTTAAGCAAACTCTTTTCCATGTAAATATTATACTTTCAAAGACAGAAATAACTGACACCATCCTTCCAACTTTATTCCGACTCAGAATTAGTCTTGTAAGGCACATAAAAGTTATTCTAATTTTGAAAACAGGAACAAGAGTGCATTTTAGAGACAAACATAGGATCAAAACTCAGTTGTCTTTAATTCTTTTCTTTCTTCATTATGCCAGGCTAGTTCTAAATGCCTAAAATACATTAAAATGGACTAGAAAATGTTAAGAGGATGTCAATTTTTGAGTTTCTTACCAATCTTTACTCATAGAAACGAAGAAGCCATTACTGTTAAGCACATTTTCTAAGATGGTATATAATCATTTATAGGTTAAGACTTTTTGGCATTGAAGATACTGAACGTTTTATGAATTTAGTTATTAAAGTATAATCAACTCACATCTTTGGATTTAAATCGGTCTTGATATGTTTCATAGTGTGCAATATTTGAAGAATCTGAAGGTGAGACGCACACGCATTACACCCATCACAGTCACCCTCTTACAGGTGCCTAGACAGGCATTTGGACACTAGGGTTAGCAGGTTGAAAGCAACTGCATCAACGACATTTTTAAGCAGATCAAAAAATTTATTTGGAATAATAGCTAAGAAACGGCTTTTTATGGAAACTGGAAAATAAAGCAGAGGAAGTGCAAGAGCTACCCCTTAAGAAATAACTTTAACAGTTAAAAAACCTTCACAGAATTTTACTAAAAAGGAGGCAACATTAGTTTACCTTTTGACAAAGATAAAAAGAACTGAACAAGAATCTGGCCTAATAACTTGACTTTGAGTTAGTATACTTTCTAGTTATAGACGTAAATCTTCAAAGTACATATATTCAGTACAAGTCAAAAATATATAAAATAGTGCTAGACCATCCTTTACTTTTTCATGTTCTTGAAAATGAGAAGAGTTATATACTAAAGAAGTAATTCCTTCTTAAGAATGTCCCTTAAACTATAACAACTTCATAGCACCTTGACTTAGAGAACACACCACATTTTCCAACTCCTATTTATCTATTTATATTCATTATCTATAAGTAACTATGACAACAGAATTGTAAATTCTGCTTAAAAAAGACTGCTGCCCTTTCAACTTTTACTTTAAGTTGGATCCCTGTTATCAGTAATACTTCGATGGACTTCCCCTTTCAAAGTAGTAAAAACCAAAGCATTAAATTAGTACGTAAAAGTACAGTTTTATTTATAAAATTATGTGTTGTATCCTGACATGTGGCAGCAAAGATATCAAATGTAATCAGAGACTAATACCATTATGAACAGAAAATATTATATATATAATATATAAGTATATTATATACAAATATAATCTTTTATATATATAGATTTTATATATATAATCTTTTATATATATAAAGAGATTTTATATCTTTTATATATAGAGATTTTATATATATAATCATATATATAAAGAGATTTTGTATATAATCATATAGAGATTTTATATATAATCTCATATATAGAGATTTTATATATGTAATCTTTTATATATATAAAGACATTTTATATATATAAAACATGTTTTTTTCTGGAACAACTTAAAAATCAATTTTAAAAAACTGATTAATTCACTATTGGACAGATGTTAAATACTGAATTTAAAATTCAGCATTATCTTCTCTCTCCTGAAATACAGGTTGTTACATAAACATTAAAAGTACAGTAAGTTAAAAAACAAAAGAAAATAAAGCCTTGGTTGAGCATAGCTAAAGCTTATATATACAGCAGGTATAATAAGTTGTTCACCAGAGCAGGGCATCAAATAACACTGAGTGAACATTACAGCCCACAAAAAAGGCAGAACCTTAAAGCCAGGTTGTGGTCATGAATTTTTTTAACCTTCCTGCTCCCATGTTCACATGCCCTATCCGAAACAAAATCTATTAATACAAACTAAAACCAAGACATTTTGAACTGATGTTTTGTAAGTGCAGTAACACCTTACTGTTAAAGGTGCTAAGGAAAAAAGCGGTCAGCATACATGCTACAGAGCCTGAGCACTGAAAAATAAAAATCTTGTCGTGGCTACAGATCAAAAATTCATACTGAAAAAAGAGATTTGTCATCTAACATGGAACCTTTCCAATACATTTTAAGGTATACTGAAAAGGCTACTAGTGAAAAATGGTGGTAAAGTGAGATATCATACTTTGTTATATGAAAGCCTAAAGTTTGACAGAAAAATATTCTAATTTGAAAAGTCAACTATATTAAACCCTATCTGCCATTACCAATTCCATTGAGATAAACTAGGTCTTTAAATGTGGGACTGGTAAAAATAATACTTCCAGGATTTAATCAAATAAATCAAACTAAACCAAAACAAGAAAATTAGCTAATATTTAAAGCAGCAGCATCAACAAATGTGTGATTTATTTCCCTTTTTGTTCAAATTTTAGTTTTCTTTTTCAGGCCTTATAAATACTATCTGGCTAAGTCTTCTCCAATAACATAATACATACCAAGCACGGCACACATGCTAGCAATGTTACCTAAAACACTGTTCGTCTGACACACCTCAGGATCTGCTTCTTGGCTGTTCATGCTGATAGTGCTATTTTACTGATTCAACAAATACTTGGTTTTCCTTATGATGCAACTGATGTGGTCCTTAAACTATCCATGAGGTAGAAGACTGTGGCTCTAAAACCTACCTCATTTCTAAGAATCATTAATAGGATTTAACCTGAATGTATAAAAACACAAAAGGGGAGCTTCTAAGTTGAACTTTCTAATGTTCATATTTGAAATGGTTTGGAATGGTTGATCAAACTTTTAAGATCTAACTCCGTGCACTTACACAGTAACTAGATACCTCTGGTCAATCACAGGAATTGCTCCAACAGAAGCATCTCTCAATCTGCTCATCAAATCTAGATCAGCTCTACCTATGAAAACAAATTTTAAGATTTGTTCCATAAGCGTTAAATCTCATACAATCAAGCTATATCATACCACGTAAGTTCTAAAGCAAATAAAAAACAAAGCCAGCCAAATTTAGGAGCTAAGCTCATGGTATAACGCTTATAAAGAAATGAAAATAACACATATTGAAAACTATATAGTGAACATCTTGGGTACAACATGCAATGATACTATCACTTTTATTTTGTCAGCATGACAACTTAATTTCTGTAATTAGAAGATACACATGCATACCACTATTTCTCTATTAAGAGCACATACATTCCATATAAATATATCCTCAGGAAACATTTCTCACATTAAATCAGTTTTTTGACAATAATTTTGCACTGAATAACAATAAATTACAACTCACTGTCATACACCTTAAATTGCTAAAACGGTGTTATAGGTGTTTACATAGAGAGTTGTAGTAATATGCACAAGCACTTCAATAAAAGTTGTGTGAACAATGTTTAAAGTAAAAAAAGGGTTTTATAACCAAGCTGTACGGACGTTAGGGGGTTTCGGTCTTCTTCGAGGGTGGCCGCTGGAGGTGTCAACAGCTGATCGCTCACTCCTACAACTGAGACCACTGGTAGCACTGGGCGTCCTGGAGGCTCCTCCTGAAAATATACAAAGAGGAAATATCTGAGAAACTTCTTCTCACTTTAGGTCCAGACTAGCTTTTCTTCCACATTCTATGTGAATCTAATAGTCTAGTAACAATGATTCTCAACTAGGAATGTACTTCAGAATTCCCTGTGGAACTTAAAAACTATAATAACAAACACATCCAGATGCCACAGCAGGGGATTTTGATTCACTAGATTGGCACAGAAAACAAACATTTCTAAAAGCTTCTCAAATAATTCATGTGAAAAAAAATCACTCTGTATAACCATTTATATATGTAATCAACAAATAACTTAGTGCACTCAGGGATAATGCTAAGTATGAGTTACTCAAATAAGACCCTGTCTTAGTCACTAGACCGTGGAAGCACGGTTTGTAGAGGAATAAATGGAATTACTAGTCATTTGAGAGTTTAAGACTCACATGGGCGGGCCCTGGAAAGCTGTGGCGTTGAGTGGTTTAGTATTACCTTCCAGTTTTTACCTAGCTTAGAATGCATACATGAAGCCACAGCACAGACTTCTGAAGGACACTGGCCTTTCTGGATGTCGCACGCTGCAGCACTAAATGATCACTCCGTTCCTGTATTCTCTGGGGCACACAACTGGTTGCTAATTTTTGTTTTAGTTATCCAATGAATAAGAAAAAGCACATATAAGGGCTGGCGGCTATTAGCAACAATTCTTAACTACCTAGGGAGCTTTTAAACATCTATGCATTTCTTCCTTTAATAAATTTTGAAATTAAAAGTCCCCCCTCAATTACCTAAGAACCTACTGATATTTTCAATTGTTTTATCTCCTGGTTTCCTTCCTGCACTGTCATTACGTGTTGTAAATGAAATCTGAAAGTAAGTAAATTAATACAAATAAAACAAAACATGACAGTGAAAAATAATAGAATGCATTTGAGAAGCTGGCATTTAAAACTATCACAATCACATAAGTTACGTTTTTTTGGATACAAGATACAAATAAGTATAAAATAATTTTGAATATGCTCACTTAATGGGCTATATTGGCCGAGAGTGGATCTGGCTCGTCTTGACAGTGGTGATGAGCTGAGATAACCCATATTGCGATGATAGTCCATCAGTTGTTCCGAGCGTTTCATACCAACTGTTGGTTTCACAGCCTCAAGCCTCTTTAATAAAGCCTTCAACAAAGAATCAATTTGAAAGTCAAGGTTAAACAGCAATCATTTATAACAAGGCAATATATTCTAGAGCCTGACATTCACTTTTTTTTCTTTTTTTTTTAAGAGACAAGGTCTTACTCTGTCACCCAGGCTGGCCTTGAACTCCTGGGCTTAAGGGATCCTCCTGTCTCAGTCTCTCAAGTAGCTGGCATTATAGGTGAGACCTACCACATCCAGCCAAAATATTTTAAATCATTCCTGACATACCATGTGAAAAACATACTTCAAATAATATAATTTCATAAAAATCCAAGGCTTTTTGCCTATCCCACAGCTAACCAAACCACTATTATACAACAACTCCTCCAGGGGTGTCCAACGGAGAGAATACAGTCATGGGTTCTTAGTTTCCGTTTCTGGTTGGGCCAGTAAAGCCCCTTCCTCATTCCTCTTTTCTGTGTATCACTACAGACAGAAACTAAAAACCACGGCTTTAGGCTGCTAAAAGCCTAAAACAGAACAACAGCAACAAACCACAAAATAAGGTGAGTTAGACAAGCTTGCTAGAGGCAGAATTCTTTTGTGCCAGGTTAGTCTTAGGAAAGGTGCTGTTAAGTTGAAATAAAATACATGAAACCTGATTTTCTCATAGACATGACATATGGGAGTGATAAAGCTGAGAATCTACTGTTAACCCCCAGAAATGACCACTCACATATGGGAGCTACTATAGATTCTATCCATGTACACTGTAGAGCAATGTCTTTCACCCTGTTTCCTTTGCATAGTGCCTCAAGGGCTGGTAGGCCACAGGGGAAAGGGCAGGAGGGAGGGCCCTTGGCTCTTCCACTGCTAATTTCTACCAGCCCAACTATTCATTCTGTATTGTCTGTTTTATATACTAAAGATTCTGCATAACGTTTAATGTGGAGAAAAAAGTTTTTGCTGTTAAGAAGTTCGAAAACCAATTACTACAGAATATAAAGCTTTAAAAAGGATATGTAGGCTGGGTATGGTGGCTCATCCCTGTAGTCCCAGCACTTTGGGAGGCCAAGGCGGATAGATCACCTCCTTGAGCTCAGGAGTTCGAGACTAGCCTGGACAACATGGTGAAACCGTCTCCATTTTTATAATATTTTAATGAATAAAAAAAGGATATATAAACCAATTAGCCAAGGCAACATAGTATCCAATAACGTGGTATTTTTTTTTTTTTTACTACAATGTAGTAACAGACTAATGTATAATGCTCTAAATTTTGTTTATAATTATTTGTTAAAAGGTGAAAGGATTTATTCTGTTTGTTTTTCATAGGCATTGTTGAGAAAGAAATACCAAGGTAGACTAAATGGCTTGGGGAATTGATCCATGATTGTGTTTTATTAGTTTCTTTACTGATTGAAACTTTCTCTGAAGGAAGCTGATCTTTATTTGCAAAAGGAGTGCTGACCTGCACTATGTTTCACGTAAAAAATCAGACTCATGAATTCAGTCACAGGACAACATTTTGGATACATTCAGTTAAAGATACGTTATTTTAAAATTTTTTACCTGTTTTGACATTTTTAATGTGACAACTAGAAAATTTAAAATTATACATATGGCTCACATGTTTCTACTGTTCTAGAGTATGTCAAATAAGATCTTACTAACAAACAGAGAAAAATATTGTTCACAAATTACTACGTACACAAAGTAAAAAGAATGCTAGTGATTTTCCACTGCTGATTCAAACAGCTAGCAGTGGGCGCAGTGGCTCACGCCTATAATCCCAGCACTTTGGGAGGCCAAAGTGGGAAGACTGCTTGAGCCCAAAGTTCAAGACCAGCCTAGGCAACAAAGTGAGACCTCCCCAACCAACTCTGCGGAAAAAAAAAAAAAATTAGCCAGGCATGGTGATGTGTGCCTGTGGTCACAGCTACATGGGAGGCCGAGGTAGAAGCAGGAGGACTGTTCAGGAGGTAGAGCCTGCAGTGAGCTGTGTTCATGCCACTGCACTCCAGACTGGGCAACAAAGCAAGATTGCATCTCAAGAAACAAAAACAAAAAAATAGCTGAAATGTTTTTTCATAAAATTAACTATTTTGGAGAAAAATAAAAGCTGTAAGAAGTAGTTAACAGTTTTTGCCCTATTTGTATATATAGAATAACCACTAGACATTAAGGGTTTCAACTTTTCAAAAGTAAACCCTGGCTGGGCACAGTGGCTCATGCCTGTAATCCCAGAACTTTGGGAGGCTGAGGCAAGTGGACCACCTGAGCTCAGGAGTCTGAAACCAGCCTGACCAATATGGTGAAACCCTGTCTCTACTAAAAATACAAAAATTATCCCAGCGTGGTAGTGGGCGCCTGGTTCCTTTTTAAGGAACCCAGGTTCCTTAAAAAGCTAAATATAAAATTACCATATGACCCAGGAATTCTACTGTTACGTGTACACCCTAAGGAACTAAAAGCAGAGACATGAACAGGTACTTGCCAGGATTCACTTCAGTATTATTCACTATAGCTTAGGTCCACACCCACAATGGAATAATATTCAGCCATAAAAAGGAATGAAGTTCTGACATGTGTTACAACATAGATGAAACATGAAAACATTTTGAGTGAAATAGACCAGATACAAAAGGACAACTATTATACCATTCTACTCATATGAAATATTTAGAATAGCCAATTCATAGAGACAGAAAGTAGACTAGACGCCCTCAGGGGACAAGGGGGTGGGGAAAGGAGAGTTGTTTAATAAGCCCAGCATCTGTATGAAGTGAAGAAAAAGTTTTAGAAATAGACAGTAGTGACGGTTGCATAACACTGTGAATATGCTTAATGCCACTGAATTATACATTTTAAAAATAGTTAAAATGGCAAATTTTACGTTATATATACATTACCACAACCTAATAATACACCAAAAACCACTGAATGTGTACCTTTTAAATGGGTAACAATATGAGAATTATATCTCAATAAAGCTGGTTAAAAAAAAGTAACCCCAAAGCTAGGTAACTTGGATTTTCACCTGGGCTCTCACACGTGCTGCCTGTGTGACCCTGAGTAAGTCCCTGTGCCCCACTCAGTCAGTGTCTCTTTTACTATTCTATAACTACAGCAACTATAAGACTGCTATCAGGATATAACACCTAACGTCTGTAAAATAGTATGCATGATGTAATGGCTTATTAAATGAGATAGGCCCAGAGCCAAGTGCAAGGGCAAAAACGAAGGAAGTAATCTCAAATGTTTGTGACATACAGGAATTTCAAATCTTCATGAAACATGAATGAATCTTGAATACTGCTAAAGTGATGTGTGGAAAGCTATCATGTATCTCAGGTCGCACCAACCTCATTTCACCTAGCTTACCTGTTCCTTGCCACGTGCATGGTAATCCTCCCGAAGGGTTCAAGACTACTGTTTTTTGTAAATAGTAATCCCTAGCTTCCCAACTCCTGGGGTTAGTATGGTAACAAAGAAATGTGCAAAATAGTTGTTACAAGTTTAGGTGAGTATATGGTTACATAGGACTACACTGGTAACATAAAGAGGGTTAATATTCAAAAGGTCTTAATAATTTTAATAGCTTTCTAAATTATTTTAGCTCTTGGCTCACTGCAACCTCTGCCTCCCAGGTTCAAGCGTTTACGTGTTCATTAAGGGTCTAATTCTAGTTTAAGAGACTACCCAGGTTTAAAATCTCGGCCCAGCTGCATACTTAGTAGCTCTGTGCTAAATTAAGCCTCATTTTTTTCATCTGTAAGATATGGATAAAAATCGTTCTCTACTTCCAAGAATTGTTGTCAGGATTCAATAAGTTAATATTTGGAAGACATTCAGAACACTGTCTAGTGTTTAGTAAGAGCTCAGTAAATATCAGCAATTATTATGAACTAAATCTTATGAAAAAAACATCCTGTGATAATAGTTTTACATGTGAAGATTTTCAACAGTTCCCATATTTATTTCCTTAGAATATAAAGCTATATGATTTGTAATAATCAGTGTTTCATACATTTAAGTAGCTGACTAATAATCTGGCCTATTCCAGATGTACTGATCCTTTAGAATAAATTATATACAATTTATTTTAGCTTTCCAGAACATAATAAAGTAAAAGAGATTCGCTAGTGACTGGATACTTCACAGAAGATACACTGTATCTGACCCTTGGATACCATTTCCTGTTCTACTGTAGTGATTTAATTGATCTAGTCAAATAAATAATGGAGCTTTCAATATTTTCCTTTAATGGTCTTTTTTTGAGATGGAGTCTGTCTGGCTGTTGCCCAGACTGGAGTCCAGTGGTGGAATCTTGGCTCACCGTAACCTCTGCCTCCTGGGTTCAGATGTTCCTCCTCCCTCAGCCTCCCAAGTAGCTGGGACCCCACAGGCATGTGCCACCACGCCCAGTTAATTTTTGTATTTTTGGTAGAGCCGGGGGCACAGTCTGGTCTCAAATTCCTTGCCTCAAGTGATCCGCCCACCTTGGCCTCCCAGAGTGCTAGAATGACAGGCATGACCCACTGCATCTGGCCAATGGTGTCTTAATATATAGTTTCCCGGATAAAAAGAATACGTATCTTTTTATCTTCTGGACTTAACAGCACATCATATGTTTCATACCATATATATCTGTGCCTGCTTTTATGTAATGAAGTTTGAAAATTTGGGTATATTTAGATTTCCTGTAAGCTAGATGTATAAATCAGTGCAAACACATTTTCTTTGATAACTGTGTCAGTTACTTACCAAGTTTTCTCTCTCGATCCTTTGCTGTTCCTTCTGTCTGTTGAGAGCGCTGTGATATAACTTTGGGGGATGATCAGCCGATCTAGGAATTGTACTTTTGCTTCCTGGTTTTTCTGCCTGTCTTGACAGTTCTTTCAAAAGCCTCTGATTTTCCCGATCGATCTGTCTCACCTCTTCTCTTGTGAAAGAGTAGTTTTTCCCAGGTGCTATTGGAGGCTGATCAAAGTGATGTTTTTGTGGTCCTTTTTTATCTAATTGCAGAAAAGCTACAGAAAACAACAAAAAAAGGAAAAATGGTGAATTGAAACAAAATAGGTATGTGGTACATGCTTTTTTTTTTGTTTTTGAGATGGAGTTTCACTCTTGTCGCCCAGGCTGGAGTGCAACGGCGCAATCTTGGCTCACTGCAACCTCCACCTCCCGGATTCAAACAATTCTCCTGCCTCAGCCTCCCGAGTAGCTAGATTACAGGCGCCCACCACCATGCCCAGCTAATTTTTGTGTTTTCAGTAGAGATGGGGTTTCATCATGTTGGCCATGCTGGTCTCAAACTCCTGACCTCAGGTGATCCACCTACCTCGACTTCCCAAAGTGCTGGGATTACAGGCATGAGCCACCGTGCCCAGCCCTGTGATACATGCTTTAACCCTTAAAAATATTAGTTCATGAAAAAGTGTGTATGAAATAATACTAATGACATCTAGATTTTACAACTGTGTAGGAAAAAAATTGGATGTAGCTTAGTATTTTATGTTCACTGGGTTCCTTAGGCATAAAAGCTACACATGAAACAAAGTTATCTTAAAAAATGTATATAGTACTGATTTTTAGGCAGGTACAATTTACAGACAATGCCTTTGTTATACCAATTTTATCCTTCCCTACAGCAGTTTAATAGCTGGAAAGGTTAGAAACCTCTGGGTTGAGGCCACTTAATACAATACTTAATTTAGGTACAGTTTTTCTTATTTGGAAGGCATACTTCAAAAAAAAAGTCCTCAGCAATGACTGAGGGAAACAATGCAAAAACTCAGAATATTTCAAAACCATCAACCAGAAAATATGCCGCATTTGTAAATCTCAATATTGTCGTTTAAACAAATACTTCTACTGTCAAACATTTTATTGCTGATTAAACATAAAGGTGTTTTTAACTAGTAACAATATTTTTGCATACTATAAAATTAAATTTGTATCAATATGCTTACTTCTTAAATTTCCGTATCACAATTATCAATAAGCGTAATTATTACTAAACATTTGTAAAAAACATCCAAAAGTATTAAATTTGCTGAATGTTTCAGGTTAAGTATGTACTAAAAAGGAATACACTGAGGCTGGACGTGGTGGTTTCCAGGGTGGCCTGCAATCCCAGCACTTTGGGAAGCTGAGTGGGGTGGACTGCCTGAGCTCAGGAGTTTGAGACCAGCCTGGGCAACACGGTGAAACCCCATCTCTACTAAAGTACAAAAAAATTAGCCGGGCATGGCGGCGTGCGCCTGTAGTCCCAGCTACTCAGGAGGCTGAGGCAGGAGAATGCTTGAACCTGGGAGGCGCAGGTTGCAGTGAGCCGAGATCGCCATGCTGCACTCCACTCCAGCCTGTGTGACAAAGCAAGACTCTGTCTCCAAAAAAAGAGAAATACACTGTAAGATTAACAGACAGGGATATTTGATTTGGTTTTTAAACAATATTTTAAAATTAGCCATTATTTATTTTTATTTGACTGTCCTTATGTTAATTTTTAAAACATGTTTAGCATTTTATGCTGGGGCATTTTTAATCCCCCATTTAAAAATAAGTATGGGACAGACGAGGTGGCTCACACCTGTAATCCCAGCACTTTGGAAGACTGAAGCAGGAGGATCACCTGAGGTCAGGAGTTCGAGACCAGCCTGGCCAACATGGTAAAACCCCATCTCTACTAAAAATACAAAAATTAGCTGGGCATGGTGGCACACACATGTAATTCCAGCTACTTGGGAGGCTGAGGGCAGGAGAATTGCTTGAACCTGGGAGGCGGAGGTTGCAGTGAGCCAAAATTATGCCAGTGCACTCCAGCCTAGGTGATAGGGCAAGACTCCATATCAAAAATAAAATAATAATAAGTATGGTGCAGAAAAGTTCTATCACTTGAGCAAGGCCACACAAATTGTAACTCTACATCCCTACATTTAAACCAAAGACTATCAAAGATTATAGAAAATTCTAAAAAATAATTAACAGTGGCTTTTGGTAATTTGCTGAAAACTATACCAAGTTAGTGATAAAACCTGGATGAGAACACATTTAGAGAAATAGATTTAGATGCATAAAACATGTTAAATTATCTTGCCTCCAAGAAACATGCGTTTTGTAGAATAACTTCTAGATTATCTACAAGCCCTTTAAAATTCAATTCTAAAGGAAATTAATAGTAAGCTATTTTTCTCTAACGGTTTTTGTCTTTTTTTTTTTAAAAGACAGAGTCTTGCTTTGTCACCCAGGCTGGAGTGCAGTGGCGTAATCTTGGTTCCTTGTAGGCTCTGCCTTCGTGGTTCAAGTGATTCTCCTGTCTCAGCCTCCCGAGTAGCTGGGATTATAGGCACCCACCACCACACCCGGCTAATTTTTGTATTTTTAATAAACACAGGGTTTCATCATGTTGGCCAGGCTGGTCTTGGACTCCAGATCTCAAGCATTCCACCCACCTTGGCCTCCCAAAGTGCTGGGATTACAGGTGTGAGCCACTGCACCAGGCTGAAGGGTGGGTTTTTAGCAAAGGGGAGCATGAAGCAAATTTTCTAGGATGACGGAAATGTTCTCTGTTTTGTATTGGTTACTATTGCTCTGCTAACGCATCACACAAAACTTAGTTGTGTGAAGCAGCAATCTGCGAAGACTCAAACGCCAGGATCAAAGTGCCTACCCATGGCACGGGAAACAAGGTGCTCCCGTAACAAAATTAGCACAGGTGGACCAGCTGTGCCAGCAGAGCTGCAAGAGCCTGGAGAAGACTGTTGATGAAGTCTGAGAGGATGAAATGGCCAAATGTTTAGCAACACTGTGCCTGTGGTGTTAAGGGAAATGTAAAAGCTAACGACTGCATTGGTAGGCCTGGCCTAGCAGATCTCCAAGCAGGATGCTCAAAGTACTGGTGGTTTATTTTACCCACAATAAGAATGGACAAAGAGAGATGAACTAAAAAAATAATAAAAACAACTGGCCCGTTTTCAAGCAAAATTTAGAAGGAATATAAAAAAGCCAAAACTTATGCGGTGTAAAAGTGAAACTGCTCCTCATCCCCAGTCTCTCCCAGGAGATTCTCAAAGTACTCAGAGAGACGTAACTGAGAAACCACACCTGAGGAATCTCAGCTGCACCTGGACCTGATTGAGATCCTGGATCTCTAAGTTAGGGGCATCTGTGGAAAGGGTGGATGCATTTTTGCATATGAGAAGAATGTAAATCAATCTGTGGGCAGCAGCTGCACTGAAGAGACTTTAAGATATAAAACCTTTAAATTGGCCGGGCGTGGTGGCTCACACCTGTAATCCAAGCACTTTGGAGGCCAAGGTGGGCAGATCACCTGAGGTCGGGAGTTCAAGACCAGCCTGACCAACATGGTGAAACCCCATCTTAAAAAAAAAAAAAAATCTTTAAATTAAGTATTATTATACTTTACATTATTTGACACTTCTCCCATTAAGAAGCAGGGTTTATGCCCTTTTGCGTTAACTCTAGAAGGGTTTATGAATGACCATTTCAACCAATAGAGCATGAAAGAAAAGATGCTGTGTGACTTTTGAGGCTAGGTCATAAAAGGCAACGAGGTTTCTGCCTTGTTTCGGAACACAGGTGCTTAGAACCCTGAGCCACCATGTAAGATGTCCAACTACGCTAAGGCTGAGACATGTGAGGAAGCCAGGCTGCGTGGAGAAGCCTGTGTGGGCCCTTTAGTTCTGGTTTTCAGGCTGTACCAAGCCCAGGCACCTGATGTGAGTTATTTCAAACTAAATATAAATAATAATAAATTGAAACAGAAATAAAGCAAAAGACTATTCTAATAGTCTTATATCTTAAAGCAACTTAATGTTGTTATTTCATCAATTTGGTAATTATTTTTAAGCAATGCTCCTTAGCCTTTAACTTAAAAGTCTGAAGAGTCCTCTTTAGTTTACTCTGAGTTCTCTCATTTGCCAGCATTCTTGCCACTGTCCCTGATATATGAGGGTACCACATCAAACGTTAACGTGAGTGCTGCTGCCTTTCTTAAAGAAGAAAGAAAAACATGCCTGTATCGCTATCAAAAGTGGAAAAACATCTGGTTCCCCCTCTCATTTATCTTACCCATCTGTTTCCTCTAGGCCTTTTGAGTCTGTAAGGCACTAATATAAAATCTGTATTATACAAATACAAATTACTATACAAAATTACTATACAAAATATTCTAGATATTTTTATGGTAAAATGGAGTATTTGGTAAAGTTACTAATAACATCAAGCATCCCAACAATAAAAAATATCTACTAGAAAAATCAACGCAAATTCATAGCATTTAGTATTTATGCTCAATATATAATATTTAAATACACATATTTTAAGAAGAAAATTACCTTTCAAGAGATGATTCAGATCCATTGTGTCATGTAAGACTTTCTGCTTCTGTCTGTGGTCTACACTGGCGTCTAACACTGAAGAGGACTTTGAGGAGAGATCATGCTCATGTTTTTCTTTCCCTTTTTTGGCTAATTTCAAATACTGTGAATTATTTTTCAAATCCTCAACATCTTCATATATTTCTTGGCTCACATTTTCTTGCTTTTTAACTTTCACTTTTTGATCATTTGCTAAGCCCAGTTCAAAAGACTGAAGAGGGCTGATGTCTGGAGTTGATAAGGGAGTTACATCGGTTACAGTATCTTCAGATTCCTCAGGGTAGTGGCCACATTTTGCTGTAGTACTTGAAGCCTGTGTTTCTGTCGATTTTATTCCTGACTTACACTTCTGTTTTGGTGACAGGAGGGTTACATCAGATACATGTTTCTTGGATGATGGAGATGAATCAGATAGATGGCTGTCAGACCCTGCATCTGAACAATCTGTACCTGAACTTGAAGGTGAGGAAGATAAAGAGGAGGAGGAAGAGGAACTAATTTTGCAATACTTTTTCCTTACACTTTTTTTGACATTAGTAGATGGTTTCGCAGACTTGGGCTTCATATATTTCTTCCCATCATCACTGCTTTCCTCCCCATCTGTATAGTAATCATCTACACCTTCTTTTACAATTTTGGGAATTCTATTTGGCATGGACAAGTGTATTTTAAGTCCCGCTGTACCATCACACAGTGTTCGTGATTTTGAAGAGGCTGGCAATGAGAAAGCATTTATGGTTTGTGTAACATCATTCTCTACAGGGTGTTCGGGGGGAAATTTCACATTTCTTTCATTTCCCTTCTCAGTAAGATAATTTTCCTTTGTTTGGATTCCAGTGTTCAAGCTTACATTTTTTGTATCTTTATCTATTCTTTCTTTTGGGTCGTCATTTTGCTTGTCGTAAACTGAGTTACTTTCACATTTCTTTGCTTCTTCAAAGTCACTGTCAAAGAAAGAATGGTCCACTTCACCTTCTAATATATCTCCAAACTGATCCATGATGGCAAAAATATATCTGAAAAAAAAAATGTAAACATCAGACAAAAGACTCCAAATACTTTCCATTTGTATGCAATTAAATAATTTCCCCAAATTGACAAGTGTGGTTAATACATAAAGAGAAACAGTATAAAAACAGCAACAACAACAACAAAATTTCCAATAATAAAACAGCAAAAAATGCAATTATGTGCTCACTATATTCATATAATTAGTTCTATTTTACATCAAATCAGGCAGTAAAAGATTATGTCATCCGTATCCTAAACCAGCCACAGCACTCTGCAGCCTTTAATTGCTTAAGTGCAACCTAAGAAAGATATTTTTTTAGGTACAGATATCATTTAAAAGTGAGCCAAATTTGTATTATTAATACTGTTGTGATAAGTTAACATGATAGGTTACGGTATGTGTGGTAATACATTTTATCATTGGATTCTTGTTTGCCTTTAGTATTTTGAAGAGTTGAAAATATTCCGATGTATTAGATTCATAAAAATTTAACTGTCATCCACATTTAAACACACAAGGGAATCTAATTGACTAAATCAGCAAGTTTAGACTTGGTTTTATAAACAATATCTCAGTGCTTAGGAAGATTTCCTTTGTTAGATTTGTAAGTGTGCTTTGCCAGGTGTTTGAAGTACTTAAAAAAAAAATTGAAACAATAAAAATTTGTGATGGTAATCAAGTTAGCTAATGATATACAATGTAGAGGAAAATTTAATATATTCTATCAGTTAAGTGAAGATTAATCAAAATACAAGTGAGTTTTAAAATTTTAATTTGTAAAAAGATCTTAAAATTTAAGAAATATTAGATTATAAAATTTATACCTAATAAACATTAAAATACAAGATTTATTATTTTCCATAGCATCGATTAATGTCTTCTTTTCATCTTAAAATTCAAATTGACAGAGGGAAGCCTCTATCCCAAATCCTCAAAAGATAAGATACTTGGTAAGGTTTTATGTTTATTATTTATCTTTTGAGAAAGGGTCTTGCTTTGTCACCCAGGCTGGAGTGCAGGGACAGGATTTTAGCTCAGTGCCATCTTCAACTCCTGGGCTCGAGTGATCATCCCACCTCAGCCTCCTGAGTACCTGGAACTACGGACATGCACCATGCACAACCACACCCAGGTTTTTCTTTCTTTCTTTTTTGAGATGGAGTCTCGCTCTGTCACCCGGGCTGGAGTGCAGTGGTGTGCTCTCAGCTCACTGCAGCCTGAGCCTCTCAGGTTTCAGTAATTCTCCTGCCTCAGTTTCCCAGGAAGCTGGGATTACAGGCATGCACCATGATGCCTGGCTAATTTTTATATTTTGAGTAGACATGGGGTTTCTCCATGTTGTCCAGGCTGGTCTGGAACTCCTGACCTCAGGTGATCGGCCCACCTCGGCCTCTCGAAGTGCTAGGATTACGGGGGCATAAGCCACCATGCCCAGCTTCTTATTTTCTATAGAGTCTCCCTATATTGCCCAGTCTGGTCTTAAACTCTGGGCTCAAGTGATCCTCCCACCTCAGGCTCCCAAAGTGCTGGGATTACAGGAGTGAGCGACTGTGCTCAGCCTCCTAATGAAGTTTTTTTTGTTGTTGTTGTTTTGTTTTTCTGAGACAAAGTCTCATTCTGTTGCCCAGGCTGGAGTGCAGTGGCACTATCTTGGCTCACTGCAATCTCCACCACCCGGGTTCAAGCAATTCTCCTGCCTCAGCCTCCCCAGTAGCTGGGATTACAGGCATGAGCCACTACATCTGGACAATTTTTGTATTTTAGGTAGAGTTGGGTTTCACCATGTTGGCCAGGCTGGTCTCAAACTCCTGACCTCAAGTGATCTGCCCACCTCAGTCTCCCAAAGTGCTGGGATTACAGGCATGAGCCACTGCATCGACCATCTAAAGTAATTTATAAAAACTAAACCTTGTCTCTTTCAAAAGGCACGTAGCACTTTCAGAGCCATAAAACCTAAAAGCTTTTGAATCAGTAACTTCACTTCTAGAAATCTATCCTAAAGCTATTATATTAAAAAGAAAAAGGAGGCCGGGAGTGGTGGCTCACAACTGTAATCCCCGCACTTTGGGAGGCCAAGGCGGATGGATCACCTGAGGTCAGGAGTTCAAGACCAGCCTGGCCAACATGATGAAACTTCATCTCTACCAAAATACAAATTAGCCAGGTGTGGTGGCACGTGCCTGTAATCCCAGCTACTCAGGAGGCTGAGGCAGGAGAATCGCTTGTACCCAGGAGGTGGAGGTTCCAGTGAGCTAAGAACACGCCACTGCACTCTAGCCTGGGAGACAGAGCAAGACTCTGTGTCAAAAATAAATAAATAAAAAAGTAAAAAGGGAATTACAGCATTACTTGTAATACTGAAAAGCTTGTATACATAAATATTACGATTCTGTTAACATAATCACTTAGACCAGGAGTCAGCAAACTGCTTGTCCATAAGCCAAATCTGGTCTGCCATCAGTTTTTGTAAATAAAATTTTATTGGAACACAGCCCTGCTCATGGGTATAGGTATTGTCTCTCCCAGCTTTCACACTACGACTGTATTGCTGAGTAGTTGTGACTGAGACCCTACGGCTCACACAGACTAAAATACTTACCAACAGATCCCTTAAGTATGTAGGCCAGGCGCTGTGGCTCGCACCTGTAATCCCAGCACTTTGGGAGGCTGAGGCAGGTAGATCACCTCAGGTAAGGAGTTCGAGACCAGCCTGACCCACATGGTGAAACCCGTCTCTACTAAAAATACAAAAATTAGCTGAGCGTGGTGGTGCACACCTGTAATCCTAGCCACTCGGGAGGCTGAGGCAAAAGAATCGCTTGAACCCAGGAGTCAGAGGTTGCAGTGAGCTGAGATTGCACCACTGCACTCCAGCCTGGGCGACAAGAGTGAGACTCCATCTCAAATAAAAGTTTGTAGATCCCGGATTGATCGATTTATTCAATTTTTTAAAAAAAACAGGACCTCACTCCATCACCTAGGCTGGAGTACAGTGACAGGATTCTAGCTCACTGCAGCCTCCAACTCCTGGGCTCAAGTGATCCTCCCACCTCAGCCTCCAGAGTAGCTGGGACTACAGGTGCATATCACTGTGCCCAGCTTGCAGATCCTTGATTTAGATGATGTATGAACATGAAAAACACAGAATACAAAACTTTTCTATACTGAATAATATAATTTACAGTTAAACAAAAACTAGGGGGAGGAGAGCATAAATTAAGAGTTGACCTGTTAAAAGAAAAAATGACCAACAATCCCACTATGTATTTATAGTTCCATTACTGTTATCATAATAGTGTTTGTGTAATAAATTAGGCACAGAGGTGATGAGTGGGAGTCTGCTCAGTGGTTGAAAACAAATGAAGGGTGTCAGACACACCCAGACTCAAAATATGATTCTGCTACTTCCCAGCTGTGTGATCCTGGGCATGCATACAGGATGTCCATCACAGCACAGCATCTATTACTGTTTGCAATAGCAACGCATGAAAAACAACTTCAATGTCTATTAAGAGGAAAATGAATAAACAAAATGTTGTGTAAGCACCTATCTGCCGAAAAGGATACACTGAGTGAGATCTATAAAAACAACACTGAATAAAAGAGCAATTTAAAAAGCAACGAGGCTGGCACCGTGGCTCATGCCTGTAATCTCAGCACTTAGGGAGGCCAAGGTGGGAGGACTGCTTGAGCCCAGGAGTCCCAGACCACACGATGAGACCCCATTTCTACAAAAAATTAAAACATAAAAATTAGCTAGGCACAGTGGTGTGCCTGCAGTCCCAGCTGCTCAGGGGGCTGGGGTGGGAGGATCACCTGAGCTCAGGAGGATGACTGACAGTGCAGTAAGCGATAATTACGCCACTGCACTCCAGCGTGTGCTACAGGGCAAGAAGACCTGGTCTCAAAATGAATAAATGAGCAATGATATAATTACATAACACTTAAAACGTATACAAAACAATATTATATTCTTCATGAGCACAAATAGATAAGCCGAGTTATAGAACATGGATTGGAAGGGCATACATTAAATATTTAAGAGTATAAACCTGGCGGGCGCGGTGGCTCACACCTGCAATTCCAGCATTTTGGGAGGCCCAGGTGGGTGGATCACAAGGTCAGGAGATCGAGACCATCCTGGCTAACATGATGAAACCCTGTCTCTACTAAAAATACAAATAAATTAGCTGGGTGTGATGGCACACGCCTGTAGTCCCAGCTACTTGGGAGGCTGAGGCAGAATTGCTTGAACCTGGGAGGCAGAGACTGCAGTGAGCCAAGATCTCGCCACTGTACTACAGCCTGGGTGACAGTCCAAGACTGGGTCTAAAAAATAAATAAATAAAAAAAAAAAGAGTTGAAACCCATGAGGGAGGGGGGAGGAGCCGTGTGGTCAGGGGAAGAAGAAATACAAAAACTTGGGTAGAGGCCTGCTATCATGGGTCATCACAAACGTAAAGACTGGTTGATCATAATCTAATTTCGCCCACTGGAGTTCAAAAAGAAAAACAAACTAAAATAGCCACTGAAGAGTGAATAGGTCTTATAACACTGTCAGACTCCCAAAATGTCACCTTTTTAATAAGATAATTCACTTTTGAAAATGAAATGTCAAGGACTAGAATAAAAAGATACTGTGGATATCCCACAGTGTAATGCTGAGCACTCTGGACTCTAAAAAGAATTGTGGTTATTTTTTTTTCTTTCTTACTTTTTGTGTGGTTAAGAACACCTTTGCAATTAAAATTTTTAAATTAAGTTTCTTCAAATTTCAAAAGTAAAACAGTTTAACAGCATAGCCCACAGCAATATTTTATAAATAGGTCACAACCCAGTAGAAAATCAATTAAGTAGCTCATGTCAATCATTAAACTAAGAAAATAAGTAGAATACAGTTTAACAATCAAGAGGGCATTACAGGCCGGGTGCCTATAATCCCAGCACTTTGGGAGGCCAAGACAGGCGGATCACTTCAGGAACCAGTTCAAGACAAGTCTGGCCAACATGGTGAAACCCCATCTCTACCAAAAATATAAAAAATTACCTGGGCGTGGTGGCACGTGCCTGCAAGCTCAGCTACTCAGGAGGCTGAGGCAGAAGAATCACTTGAACCCAGGAGCTGGTGGTGGCAATGAGCCGAGATCGTGCCACTGCACTCCAGCCTGGGGGACAGAGGAAGACTCCGTCTCAAAAAAAAAAAAAAAAAAAAAAAGTGCATTACATATTATAAGGAACCGTTGTTTCTATTACTTAAATGCATTGTGTGTACTAGGCCTTGATATAAAACCAGTTTCACATTCCTGAGAGGCAGAGATTGCAGGGAGCTAAGATCGGATCATGCCACTGCACTCTAGCCCGGGGGAAAGAGGGAGACTCTGCCTTAAAAAAAGAAAAAAAGAGTGCATTATATATCATAAGAAACTGTTGGCCGGGCGCGGTGGCTCATGCCTGTAATCCCAGCACTTTGGGAGGCTGAGGTGGGCAGATCACAAGGTCAGGAGTTCGAGACCAGCCTGACCAACATGACAAAACCCCGTGCCTACTAAAAATACAAAAATTAGCTGGGTGTGGTGGCATGCACCTGTAGTCCCAGCTACTCAGGAGGCTGAGGCAGGAGAACCACTTGAACTCAGGAGGTGGAGGCTGCAGTGAGCCCAGATAGTGCCATTGCACTCCAGCCTGGGTGACAGAGCAAGACTCCATCTCAAAAAAAAAAAAAAAGAAACTGCTGTTTCTATTGTTTAAATGCATTGTGTGTACTAGGTGTACTAGGCCTTGATGTAAAACCAGTTTCACATTCCTGAGAGTCTCAGGCAAGGGTTTGAAATGCCACTAGTCTATGGAGATGAAAAGCTATCATCAAAAGGTAATGTACTATGATATACAGAAGAGGAATGAAAGTTTAAACTGGGTGGTACTAGACAGTGTCAAGTGTCATAGGTAATATTACAGTGTGTAGGAAAACTCTGCTAATAAATTAAGGCCTCATCAGAATAAATCAGGAACCAGAGTTGAAGAAATGTTGTTTAAGACCAGGCACAGTGGCTCGTGCCTGTAATCCCAACACTTTGGGAAGCCGAGGCGGGTAGATCAGTTGAGGTCAGGAGTTCAAAACCAGCCTGGCCAACGTGGTGAAAACACAACTCTACTAAAAATATAAAAATTAGCTGGGTGTGGTGACAGGCACCTATAATCCGAGCTACTCAGGAAGCTGAGACAGGAGAATCGCTTGAACTCGGGAGGCAGAGGTTGCAGTAAGCCAAGACTGTGCACTCCAGCCTGAGCAGTAGAGCAAGACTCTCTCTTAATTTTTTTTTAAAAAAGTCATGTAGTTTAAATTACAAATATAAAATAATCATTTTCTTTTTCTTTTTTTTTTTTAAAAGATGGGGTTTCACCATGTTGGTCAGGCTCGTCTTGAACTCCCGACCTCAGGTGATCCGCCCACCTTGGCCTCCAAAGTGCTTGGATTACAGGCATGAGCCACCACACCCGGCCAAAATAATCATTTTCTTGAGGCCAGGTATGTTGGTGGCTCATGCCTGTAATCCCAGAATTTTGGGAGGCTGAGGCAGGCAGATCACCTGCGGTCATGAGTTTGAGACCAGCCTGACCAACATGGAGAAATCCCGTGTCTACTAAAAATACAAAAAATTAGCTGGGCATGGTGGCACGTGCCTGTAGTCCCAGCTACTTGGGAGGCTGAGGCAGGAGAATTGCTTGAACCCAGGAGGCGGAGGTTGCGGTGAGCCGAGATCGCGCCATTGCACTCCAGCCTGGGTAACAAGAGCGAAACTCCGTCTCAAAAAATAAATAAATAAATAAATAAACATTTTCTTTAAATTTGAAGAAACTGAAATCAGAAAATTATTTAACTATAAGAGATGGATGATTACACTGAAGAAATAAAGAGATCTTAAACATAACGAAAAAGCAATTTTTACTCACAATCAAGTAATAAGTTTCTATTAAATGCTTGGCCCAGAATATTACACATATTTATATAACAACCACGTAACTATTCCACTGAATGTCTCTGCTGGATTTTAGTGGCAAATACATTAATAGGAATGTTTAAATTTTCCTAGTCCACTTAACATCCAAATTATTCCAACCCCTATCCCTTAGAAAATTTTAAATCAAAAGCTAGAAATGATTAAGATTAGTGAGGAAGATATATTGAAAGTCTAGGAGATGGGCCAAAAACTAGGCCTCTTGCACCAGTTAGTTAGCCAAGTTGTGAAAGCAAAGGAAAAATTCTTGAAGGGAATTAAGACTGCTACTCCAGTGAACACAGGAATAAGAAAGTGAAAGAGCCTTATTGCTGACATGGACAAAGTCTGGATATACCAAGCCAGCCTGCACATTCCCTTAAGTGCAAGTCTAGTCCAAAGCAAGGCCTTCACTTGCTTTCATCTTCTATGAAGGCTGAGAAAGGTCAAGAAAATGTGGAAGTCTCAAGCTAGCAGAGGTTGTTTCATGAGGTTTAAGAAAAGAAGAAACCTCACTCAGCCAGGCACAGTGGCTCATGCCTGTAATCTCAAGACTGGGAGGCTGACTGAGGTGGGTGGATCACTTGAGGTCAGGAGTTTCAGACCAGCCTGGTCTACGTGGTGAAACCCCATCTTTACTAAAAACCAAAAATCAGCCAGGGGTGGTGGTAGGAGCCTGTAGTCCCAGCTACTTGGGAGGCTAAGGCATGAGAATGGTTTGAACTGGGAAGGCAGAGGCTGCAGTAAGCCAAGATCATGCCACTGCAATCCAGCCTGGGTGACAGAGCAAGAGAAGAAAGACAGAAGGAAATAATTTAAAAAAAAAAGAAGCCTTCTCTATAACAAAAAAGTACAAGGTAGGCTGGGCGCGGTGGCTCACGTCTGTAATCCCAGCACTTTGGAGGCTGAGGCAGGTGGATCATCTGAGGTCAGGAGTTCGAGACCAGCCTGACAAACATGGTGAAACCCCATCTCTATTAAAAATACAAAATCAGCTGGGTGTGGTGGCAGGCATTGGTAATCCCAGCTACTCAGGAGGCTGAGGCAGGAGAATCCCTGGAAGCCAGGAGGCAGAGGCTGCAGTCAGTCAAGATTGCACCACTTCACTCTAGCCTGGGCAACAAGAACGAAACTCCGTCTAAAAAAAAAAAAAAAGTACAAGGTAAAACAGCAAGTGTTGATGGAGAAGCTGCAGAAGATCTAGCTAAGAGAATAGCTGAATGTGGCTATAATAAACATCAGACTTCCAGTGCAGATGAAACAGCCTTCTATAGGAAAAGGATGCCAATCATCTAGGATTCTTCATAGCTAGAGAGAGAGGTCAATGCCTGGCCTCAACACTTCAAAGAACAGGCTGACTACTCTACAGGCCGAGGCACAAGAATCACTTGGACCTGGGAGGCACAGGTTGCAGTGAGCCAAGATCGCGCCACTGCACTTCAGCCTGGGCAAGGCAGTGAGACTTAGTCAAAAAAAAAAAAAAAAAAAAAGAGAGAGAGAGAGAAGCGCCTGCTGCTGAAATTTGGAGCCTGCTGGGAACAGGACTTATAAAAGGAACTATGTCTGGGAGGCTGTGGTCCAAGGCTATTTTTGCCGGCTACAAGCGGGGTCTCCGGAACCAAAGGGAACACACAGCTCTACTTAAAATTGAAGGTGTTTATGCGCGAGATGAAACAAAATTCTATTTGGGCAAGAGATGTGCTTATGTATACAAAGCAAAGAACAACACAGTGACTCCTGGTGGCAAACCAAACAAAACCAGAGTAATCTGGGGAAAGGTAACTCGGACCCACAGAAACAGTGGCATGGTTCGTGCCAAATTCCGAAGCAACCTTCCTGCTAAGGCCATTGGACACAGAATTCGAGTGATGCTGTACCCCTCAAGGATTTAAACTAATGAAAATTCAATAAATAAATGTGGATTTGTGCTCTTAAAAAAATAAATAAATAAGAGCCTTAAGAATTATTACACTAAATCTACTCTGCCTGTGGTCTATATATGGAATAAAAATCCCAAAGACAGCACGCCTGTTTACAGCATAGTTTACTGAATGTTTTAAGCCCACTGTTGAGATTGACTGCTCAGACAAAAAAAATTCAAGATATTACTGCTCACTGACAGTGTGCCTAGTCACTCAACAGCTCTAATGAAGATGTGCAAGATGAATGGTTTTCATGCCTGCTAACACAACATCCGTTCTGCAGCCATGGATCAAGGAAGCTCTCAAGTCTTATTTTTCAAGAAATACATTTTATAAGGCCGTATTTGTCATAGATAGTAATTCCTCTGACAGATACTAGTAAAGCAAATTGAAAACCTTCCCCATTAAGAACACTTATGATTCACAGGAGGAGGTCAAAATATCAACATTAACAAGAGTTTGGAAGAAGCTGATTCCAACCCTTATGGATTACTTTAAGGGACTGAAGACTTAAGTGGAGGAAGGACCTGCAGCTGTGGTACAAATGGCATGGGAACCAGAATTAGAAGTGGAGCCTGGTATTTTGGAAGGCCAAGGCAGGAGGACCAGTTGAGCCCAGGAACTTTAGACCAGCCTGGGCAACATAGTGAGATCCTGTCTCTTAAAAGAAAAAACTAAACTACAAAATTAGCTGGACAAGGTAGCTCATGCCTGTAATCCCAGCACTTTGGGAGGCTGTGGTGGGCAGACGACTTGAGGACAGTAGTTTGAGACCAGCCTGAGGACAGTAGTTTGAGACCAGCCTGGCCAACATGGTGAAACCCCATCTGCACTAAAAACACAAAAATTAGCTGGGTGTGGTGGAACATGCCTGTAATCCTAGCTACTTAGGAGGCAAAGGCACAGGAATCACTTGACCCTGGGAGGTGGAGGCTGCAGTGTACCGAGCTCACATCACTGCACTACAGCCTAGGTGACAGAGTGAGATTCTGTCTCAAAAAAAAAAAAAAAAAAAAAAAAAGCTGGGTGTGGCAGCATGTACTTGTAGAGGCTGAGGCAGAAGGATCACTTGAGCTGGGGAGGTTGAGGCTGCACTGAGCTGTAATCATGCCAACGCACTGCAGCCTGGGTTACAGAACAAGACTGTCTCAAAAAAAGAACACTCCATAAACTTAGCTAATACAGCAGCAGCAGGGTTTGAGAAGACCTGACTTCATTTTAAAGAAGTTTGTGGATAAAATGCTGTCAAGCAGCATCACAAGCTACAGAGATCTTTTGTGAAAAGAAGAGCCAACAGATGCAGCAAAGTTCATTATTGTCTTATTTTTAAAAATTGCCACAGCCATCCCCACCCTCAGCACTCACCACCCTGATCAGTCAGCAGCTATCAACACTGAGGCAAGACCCTCGACCAGCAAAAAAAAAAAAAAAACAACTCCCTGAAGGCTCAGATGACTGATAGCATTTTTTAGCCATAAATTATTTTTTAGATAAGGTACGTACATTTTTTAAGCAGCATACCATTGCATCCTTCACAGATCACAGTATAGTGTAAACTTAACTTTTACATGCACTGGGAAACCAAAAAATTCACATGACTCACTTTATTGCAATATTTGCTTTATTGTGGTGGTTTGCAACCAACCAAAATATCTAGAACGTATGCCTGTATTTACCTTCCCATAGTTTAAACCCCTAGAGATCTGACCTTCCACCCTGTTTTATGATCTGTTCATGTCATATCTCCACACTTTATCATCTTTCAAACACTGTACAGAAACTTTCTAGCCTATCCACTTCTTTTCTAGGAAAGCCCTGTATCATTGTACAAATTAACATCAAGGATAGGCACAGTGACTCACGCCTGTAATACCAACATTTTGGGAGGCCAAGGCAGGTGGATCACGAGGTCAAGAGATCAAGACCATCCTGGCCAACATGGTGAAACCCTCTCTCTACTACAAATACAAAAATCAGCTGTGTGTGGTGCTGTGCGCCTGTAATCCCAGCTACTCGGAGGCTAAGGCAGGAGAATCGCTTGAACCAGGGAGTCGGAGGTTGCAGTGAGTTGAGATAGCACCACCGCACTCCAGCCTGGTGACAGAGGAAGAACAACAACAAAAAAATCACCTTGTTTCAACCTAGTTTCCTTGAGAGTTTCCTGCCCTCTGCCCTCTTCCCTGACCCCTCCAGATACACACACGAGAAATATGTCTTTTTCTCTATTTCCATGGTAAGGTCATACAGTCCCCAAGAATTGAAGTCGACTCCCTCCCTGAGTGGTCACAGTTCATGTGCAGTGGTGCACGGTCCAGTGCCTGTGAGACTTTTCAGGTTTAAATTTCAGTATAATAAAATCCAACAGAGTTACTGTAAAGACTTAAAACATTCATGCGACTTAATCCACAGGAAAATTTACCCAACAGTCCCATCCACTAAGCAATTCAGAAGATAACATTTACTCTGAAGTAAGTGTGATTCAATTTACTATAGAGAATAAGAAAAAAACTTAAGGTAGATAAGTATCTATTTACAACAGACTAGGAAAGGGTAAAATTAAAGGATAGTTCATCAGACCGTAACAACCATCTGGTGTTCAATCAAGGCAGTTTTGCCAGGTGGGGCACGGTGGCTCACGCTTGCAATCCCCACACTTTGGGAGGTGGAGGCAGGAGGATCGCTTGAGCCCCGGGGTTGGACGCTGCAGTGAGACCTGATCGTGCCACTGCACTAAAGCCTGGGCCACAGAGCGAGACCATTACTCAAAAAAGGA
Organism: Alouatta palliata; assembly: GCA_004027835.1. NCBI lineage: Eukaryota > Metazoa > Chordata > Mammalia > Primates > Atelidae > Alouatta > Alouatta palliata. The sequence goes on along the minus strand of PVKV010004244.1, from coordinate 13,463 downwards.
AAAAAAAAAAAAAGAAGAAAGAGAGAGGTTTTTGCCAAAGCTGCCTGAGATTTACTGGGCATGCCCCACTTGCACAGGTCCTACAAACCAGCTCAACACTAGTGCTTTCACCAATCATCAGGAAAATACACAGAAAAGCACTGGGTACATTTTAAACTGTCATCTTGTTACCGTGACATTACATTTCTGTAAATAGTACAATAGGCCTCCAATAAGACTCCAACTGGGTACACGAATAATCCCGGCCCAAATTAAACCCCTGTTTCCAGGAACTCGAGGCTCTTGCCCACACCCCCACCCGACCCCGAAAGGCAGAAGATCCTCGCGGGTCAGTTTCCAGTCCCTGGAGGTGGGCGACAGTCATCAGGGCCCGGCATGCGGTCGCGGCCCAATCTCAACTTGGGGCCGACCCTGACCCTCAACGCCATCCGGAACGTAAGAGGGCGGGACCTGCCGTTCCCACCGGGGACCGCGGTGGGGCGGCTCCGGGACCCGCCGCCGCGGGCGCCCGGCCTCCCACCGCCCGCGCAGGCTTCGTTAAACCCACCCCGAGTACTCGCCGCCGCCTGGGCTCCGGAGCGCGGAAACGGATCCTAACGGAAAGGGAACGTGGCGGGCGCGCCGCGGGCAAGAGGCAGGAGCCGCTCGACCGCCCCTCGCCTGTGAGCCTCAGCCGCCACAGCCCAACGCGCGGCGCTGGCGCGTTCCCGCCGCCCCGCGCCCGCGCTTCCGGAGGCGGAGAGAGCGGAAAGGGAAAGGAGGGGCGGCGCAGGGCCAGGAGCTTTGGGAGAGGCGGGGGCGCACGGCGGGCCTCGTGCGGGCCTCTCGCGGGCCTCGCGGCGGGCGTCACAGAGCGCGGTGGGCCAGCGGCCAGGCCCCGGCTCCATGCGGGCGGAACGGAGGCCGGGCCGGGAACCAGCGCGCGGAAGAGCCGCGGAGGAAGGCGGTCTAGCCCGGGTGGTTGCCGGGGCGCCCTGGAGGCGTTACTGCTGCTCCGCGCTGCCTAGGGTGGCGTGCGTAGGTCCCGTTTTTATCGTGCGTTAGTAGGGAAAGCTGCCTGGATTATCTTGTCATTGTCTACCATAACAAAAATTAAAACGGACGGCGGTTGTGTGTTTGTGATATTTTCTATCAGCAAAGTTCAGTTCAGACCACTAGTTGGTTCTGTGGGCCAGAGACTGGTAGCAGAATGGAAAGTCCTTTACCAAGGGGTAAACGAGGTGGGTAGTTAAAACAATCTAAGGTAAAAATAATCTCTGCAGAATATGTTGAATGCAATAACTTCACGTTGAACTTTCAGGTATGGTAGGATGACGGCACCCCAAAAATGTGCACCTCCTAATCCCCGCAACACGTGAATATGTCACTTTATGTGGCAGACAGGATTTAGCTGATGTGATTAAGATTAACCTGGATTATCCAGTGGACCCAATGGAATCACAAAGGTCCTTATAAGAGGAAGACAAGAAGTTCAAAGTTAATAGAGGGAGCTGTGAGCCCAGAAACTTGAGGTTGGACTGATGTCAGAAAGAGGCAGTGAACCAAGGAATGCAGGTAGAAGCTGCAAAAGGAGGAAACGTGTTCTCTCCTGAAGCCTCTAGAAGGAACGCTAGCCTGCAAATTTTGGTTTTAGACTTGAGACCTTCAGCACTGTAAGACAATAACTTGTGTGGTTTTAACTAATTTAAATTTGTAGTAATTTGTTATAGCAGCAATGGTACACAATCCAGAAGGTACTCAATAAATACTGTTCACACCTAAGTGCAAAGGATGTCCCAAGGAGTTCCAATAAGGATTGTCTCTATTTTCATCCTTCACAATGTATTTTGTACTTGTTGGACTTAATTACCAAAAGGATAATCAATTCTCTTTTTGTTGTCTAAAAGAAAACATTGGCTGGGTGAGGTAGCTCACACCTGTAATCCCAGCACTTCGGGACGCTGAGGTGGGTGGATCACCTGAGGTCAGGAGTTCAAGACCAGCCTGGCCAACATGGTGAAACCCCGTCTCTACTAAAAATACAAAATAGCTGGGCATGGTGGCATGAGCCTGTAGTCCCAGTTACTCGGAAGGCTGAGACAGGAGAATCGCTTCAACCTGGAAGGTGGAGGTTGCAGTGAATGGAGATCATGCCATTGTACTCTAGCCTAGGCGACAAAGCAAGACTGAGTCTCAAAAAAAAAAAAAAAAAGCACTTTCTTTTACAGTGCTTTTTTAAAAACCACTTTCCAGGCATAGATGTTTAAACTGTGACTGACTGGGTGCAGTGGCTCACGTTTGTAATCCCTGCACTTTGAGAGGCCGAAGTGGGTGGATCACCCGATGGAGACCAGCCTGACCAACATGGTGAAACCTTGTCTCTACTAAAAATACAATAATTAGCTGGGTGTGGTGGTGCACATCTGTAATCCCAGCTACTTAGGGGGCTGAGGCACAAGAACCTGGGAGGCAGAGGTTGCAGTGGGCCCAGATCATGTCACCACACTCCAGTGTGGGCAACAAAGTGAGCCCCTGTCTCAAAATAAGTAAATAAATAATAAAATAAACTGTGGCCAAAAGTTTATCTTACAAAGGACTTGAGTAGATACTCCTCCAAAGAAAATATACCAATGGCCAATAAACACATGAAAAGATACTCAATACCACTCATTAGGGAAATGCAAGTCAAAACCACAATGAGATAGATACCAGTTCGCACCCACTCGGATGGCTTTTGTCAAAAAAACAAAATAAGGATTGGCAAGAATGTGGAAAGACTGAAACCCTTGTGCAACGTAGAATAGCTCAGCCACTGTGGAAAATGCTATGGCGTGTTCTAAAAAACTTGAACATAGAATTATATGACCCAGCAATTCCCTTCTGGACATATACTAGAAAGAAGTGAAAGCAGGGTCTCAAACAGATACTTGTATACCCATGTTCATAGTAGTATAGCCAAAAGGTAGAAACAACTCAAGTGTTCATCAACAGACAGATGAAGCAGAATGTAGTAGATATATAAAATGAAATATTACTCAGCCCATGACCTGTGTGCCTCTGGTTCACGTTACAACAATTAAGGTGTTCTGCAGGACAGACAGAATGGAAGATACATTAATGTTCTTCAGAGAGACAGAACCAAAAGGAAATAGATAGACATATGAGAAGGAATTTAATAGAGAAATTGGCTTACATGATTATGGAGGCTGAGAACTCTGATGATACACCCCTTTGACAGCCGGAGATCCTGGAAAGCTGGTGGTGTGGCTCAGTTCAATTCTGAAGGCCTCAGTACCAGGGAAGCAGATGGCATAACTCTGAGGCAGTAGGCCTGAGAACCCAGGAGGCTGCTAGTGTAACCTGGAGTCTCACTGCCAAAGAGCCTGGAGTTCTGATGTCCATGGATAGGAGAAGAGTCTATCCTAGCTTCAGGGCACAGAGGAAACCACCTTTTTGTTCTTCCTGGACCACAGCTGATTGGATGATGCCTGCCCACATTAAGGGTGGATCTTCCCCACTCAATCCACTGACCCAGGGGCAATCTTCTTGGGAAACACCCTCATAGACACACCCTGAAATAATCCTTTGCCAGTTCTCCAAGTAATCCCAATGCAGTCAAGTTGACACCTAAAATTAACCATTGTCACAATTCTTACCTTACCTCACCTCTCACAGGGTGGAGGCTGAACTAGTATTTGTTAAATAAATGTACAAAGTGGTAATGCCGATTTAACAGCAATACATTTCTCCAAAGAATATATGCATATATATTGTTATATGTATGTGCTTTGAGGTAGTTTTCTGACTCCAGGCTTACATTTCTTCATGTCTGCATTACTCTTGGAAACAATATATATGGGTGTATTGGAAAGATCATGGTCTTAAGAGTTATGGCCTGGACTGTCAATAAGTTTCAAACCAGTCTCCCTTTCTCCCCTTTGCCGATTCAAGTTACAAAGTTATAATCACTTAGCTTTGTCAGGAGGCTGGCTAAGTTGCTGCTATTCTCAAAAGCTACTATTCACTTTTTTTTTTTTTTTTTTTTTGAAGATAGGATCTTGCTTGGTTCCTTAGACTGAAGTGCAGTGGTTTGATCTGCGCTCACCGCAACTTCCGCCTCCCGGGTTTAAGCAATTCTCTTGCCTCAGCCTCCCAAGTAGCTGGGATTATAGGCGTACACCACCATACCTGGCTAATTTTTGTATTTTTAGTAGAGATGGGGTTTTGCCATTTGGCCAGGCTGGTCTTGAACTCCTGACCTCAGGTAATCTGCCCACCTCAGCCTTCCAAAGTGCTGGGATTACAGGTGTGAGCCACCGTGCAAGGCCTAAGACTATCCACTTTTAAGCATGGAATACAGGTCAGGGGCAAGAATTTAACCTTTTTTTTTCCTCTTCTGTAATGAGATGACTAAATCACAGACTTCTTAGGAAGCACCGTGGCATGGTGATTAAATGCACAAGCTCTGAAGCTAGACCACATGAAGTACCAAATCCTACTTGTTACTTACTAGTTTTGTGATGTTAAGCAGGTTATCTTACCTCCTGTGCCTCCGTTCCCCACTGTGTAGATGGAGGTAACAGTATCCCTTAAGGTTGTTGTGAAGATTAAATGAGGTATGTTTGGTGCTTAGAACAGTATCTGGCATTACAATAAGTGCTGTTAGTTATTATTATGGTGAGCCAGGCTTAAACTGAAGAATTAATTTAAATGTATCATAACGCCTTCAGAATATAGTCCTAGGCATGTAAATTATCAAAAAACATAGATTTGGTTTTTGGTGATAACAGGCCACTATGTTTTATTTGAAATAATTTGGGTTTGTAGGGTACAGAAAGCTGGTAACTTTTTTTTTGAGAGGGAGTCTCACTCTTCACCCAAGCGCCATCTGCAACCTCCGCCCCCCGGGTTCAAACAATTATTCTGCCTCAGCCTCCTGATTAGCTGGGACTACAGGCGCGAGCCACCACGCCCAGCTAATTCTTCGTATTTTTAGTATAGGCGGGGTTTGCCCGTGTTAGCCACGATGGTCTCTATCTCCTGACCTCGTGATCCGCCCGCCTCGGCCTCCCGAAGCTCTGGGATTACAGGAGTGAGCCACCGCGCCCGCCGCTGGTAACTTATTTTGATCATCACCCTGGCGTGGCAAAGTCACATCCAGCATGAGGCACTCTCCGTTTTTGACTTGCAAGGTATAAGAAAGAATGAAGTGCCCATGAATACCAATTAATACTAAAAGCAAAAGCTACATTTGCTACTTTATTAGTCTTAGTAGTAATTGCCAGTGTTTAAGTAGCCTATTGGCATCTACTTAGCAAGCATTATCTGCATATTACTGGCTGGGACTATCATAGAAGAAAAGGAAAAAATACATACTCTAAAAATTATTTGGACTACTTTTCTTTGCGTGGGTGATAGCATGTACTGAATAGTTGGCCATATATATATATATATATATATATACACACACACACACACACACAGAATCGGGGCCAAAGTGATTATGGGCAGCTGCGTGCACCCTGTTGCACCAGGCAGACTTCTTTGGACTTTTCCATAGCGAGGAATTGCAGGCTTCATTTACTCCACCCCACGTGTCTGTGCGACAGGGTAGGAAAGGGAAGGGTGTTAGAAACTGTGTGACAGGGAGACTCAGGAACGGTTGCCTATTTAATCTACATAGCGAATGAAAATCAGGCAGAAATGTTGCGGGCTGTAAGCAAGGCAAAGGGAGAATTACGGGATCACCTGAGCTCGGGAATTGCCAGCGCCGCTGACACCTGCAGCAAAATTTTCCACGAACAGACGGCACCTTGTGGAGGCGGAGGGGAGCGCCGCGCTGGGTCGCGCCCCCTACCCGTGCGGCCGCGGCCCGGACCCCGCCCCCGCACCGTGGGTGGGCACCTCCCGGCTGTCACTCAGCGGCCGCGGTGGCTCCGGGCCCCGCCCGACACGCACTTCAGGGCGGCCCCGCCCCGCCCGCGTCAGGCTTTTCAGGCTTCAGTCACAATACGGTGGGGCTCCCTGGCTGCTCCCGGCCCGGCAGCTGCGGGCCTGGGGCCGGCCGACTGCGCTGAGGGGTCGCGGAGAGGGACGCGGCGGCGTCTGCGGGGGCCGCTCCCTCGGTGGGCCGCGGGCGAGGCATGAGCGCGGGCTCCCCCTGCCTCCGGAGCGCCGGCGGGGAACCGCGGGGCAGGAGATGTGCCTGTCCTTAGCGGCCCAGGAAGCAGCATGCACCCCGATGCGACCGACAGCGGCGGCGCCGGCCTCAGCCCCGCGCGGGCCGCAGGCGCCGGGGGCCGTCCTGCTCCGGGCTTCAGGGGCGAGCGGCGGCCGGAGTCCCCGGGGGACGCGGAGGCGGCAGCGGCGGCGCCGGGGGGCCTGGGCGGCCGGAGCTGGCGGGGGCCCGTGGCTGTGGCCGCACTCGCCGCCGTGGCCCTCTCCTTCCTGGGGCCCGGCGGCGGGGACGCGGCGGGGGCTGCGGGGCCGAGCTCCGTCCTGCTCCGGCTCAGCCTGTACCTGAGCTGCGCCGCGGCCGCCTTCCTGCTGGGGACCCTGTTCGCCCTCGTCTGCCGGAGTCCGCGCGCCCCGCCGCCCGACTTCGCAGCCGCCTGGAGCCGGTTGGCCGCGACCTCAGCCGCTCGCCGCCCGCCGGGGGTAAGTACCCGACTCCTAGCCGCTCGACTCCGCCGGCCCTCCCCGCTTCCGGTGCCCGCGCCCCGAGTCCCGGGGGGCCGCGACATGCCCTCTTCGAAGCGGGAAGCGGGGAGCCACGGGATTGGGGTGTGGGCCCGGCGGTGGACGCGAGCGTTCCCCCGCGCCCCGCGCCAGGCGGGCACCGGGCTCCGCGGGGCTGGCGGAGATGCGCGTTGTTAGGTAGTCACTCGACAACCATCCTCAGTCACAACCCTGACGGTCTCCCCAGACGTCTGGTGTCGCTTGCCGTGGGAGAGGAAGAAGGGTTCACAGCGTTCGCTGTGCGCGGGCTGTGCGCTCGGTCCTGGCGATCCACTTAGTTCTTCTGGCCGTTCTCGGGGCGGGGGGGCAACTTTATGACCGTTTGCTGATGAGGAAACTTGGTTTGGTCCCCGGCCCCAGCACCTCACCCCAAGCCCGCGTACCCTTCCCACCACACTGTCCTGCGTTTCACCGTGCTGATAAGTATTATCGTAGTGCAGTCCCGCTGGCCTCTGTGATTTGGAAAGGGGATGCCAATAATCACTGGTTTGCAAAAAAAAAAAAAAAAAAAGGAAGCCATCCATCCTCAGCGCACTGTGGGACCTTGGGGCTGAGGTTAGGGAATATGGGAAAGAACGGTGTTTTAAATGAGGACTTCTCTTCCTCAGTGCGAAACCCACTGCCCTTTCTTCCACATTCCTTCTCATAACCCCTTAAAGGGAACTTTATTCTATCCCAGCTTAACACTCACTGCTTGACTGATACCATCGTTCTACTGAAATTGCCCAAGCGCTTTGGGGTAAGAGAAACGGCAGTGGCTGAACTTCATAAGAATATCTGTTAATGACCAGTGTCCCCAGGGTTTGTATTTGCTTATCACATGACCCACTCATTCCTTTATTTCCGCCACCCCCATGCCTTTATTTTTTTAAAAAGACATCACACTTTACCAGATTACTCTGAGTGTTAGTTCAGAATGCAGCGCTGAGATAATGGCGGAAGGCTTTAGTAGGTAACAGACGTTTCACTCAGTGGGCTGATAAACAAGGCAGTGATTAAGGAACAGGCAACTCTTCTTTTTAGAAGTGGTCTCAGAAATTAGTAACATTTGTTTCTCTTACGAAATGTTCACTTAGCCAACCATTTTTCGTATCTCATTTAGCAAGAGTTGGGGAGCAGATGTGTCTCCCCTCTTGCTTTTTTTCTACAATGACAAGTAAGGAGCCTGAGATTTTACTAGTTGGTTTGTTGATCAATAAAATATGTCTTAATTCTTGAGTACTGGAAGATATTATAATTGATTCAGTAAATATTTATTGAATATCTTGTGTGAGTCAGGTACTGTTTTGGAAGCTGAGATTGAATCAACAAGACACAAATATCCTGCTCTCTCTGAAGATCTTATGGGGGACCAGGCAATAAATAAATGCTGTGGGATAGTGATTCATGCTTCTGAAACGGTGCTTAAGAGTTAGGTGACCAAGAGGGACTAGTAGGGGAAAGGTTAGAGGGTGAGGTCAAGATCAAAGTCTTGGTATTGCAGTCCATTTCCCAGGGCATTGAAAGCCGCCTGTTGTGGATTAGCACTCTGTTTCCTGGAAAATACATCCCCCCAAATCTCCCAACTCACTTGGACCTCTGGGTAGGTAAAATGTGAATTATCATCTAGAAAGATTGTTTAGTAGAGGAATTGGAGAAGATAGTAATTTAAAGGTGACAGAGAAAATGAAACAGCACGTATAATCTCGTGACTACCCAAAGGTTTCAGGTAATGGAAGAGGTGAAGTGTAATCTAAGGAAAGTGAATATTGGTCATTCTTTTTGTCCTTGAATTCCTAAAATAGCCTTAAATAAGAAAATAAGTGCATTAGTCCGGGTACAGGTTTTGCCGTGTTGCCCAGCCTGGCCAAGATGGTGAAACCCCGTCTCTACTAAAAATACAAAAATTAGCTGGGCATGGTGGCAGGTGCCTGTAATCCCAGCTACTCGAGAGGTTGAGGCAGAGAATTGCTTGCACCTGGGAGGTGGAGGTTGCAGTGACCGAGATCGCACCACTGCACTCTAGCCTGGGTGACACAGCAAGACTCCATCTTAAAAAGAAAAAAATTAAAAAATAAGTTTTTAAAGTGCATTAGGAAATTACATTCTAAGATATATATTGCTTAGAACTAAATACATTTCATTCACATAAAATTCTCTTTTCTTTGTAGTACTGGTGCTGTTTACTCAAGTTTCTAGTGCTGTATTTCCAATTATTTGTGTATGCTTTTTTTTTTTTCTTGCTTTGGGACAGGGTCTACTCTGTCCCACAAGCCACCACGCCTGGCTAATTTTTTGTAGGCACAGAGTCCTCAAGCAATCCTCCTGCCTCAGCCTCCCAATGGTCTAGAATTAGATCCATGAGCCACCATGCCTGGCTGTGTGTGCTTTTTAAATGTTCTCTTCTTTATGAATGGAAGAGTGGGAAGCAGAAGCATGTGGTGTAGTATAAAATATCCACAGTCAGTGATGTGAGCTGGACCACATAGGTCAGCTAACATATGTGGAGGGGGAGGCTGTTTAGCAGTGAACCAAATGGGGCTACTTAGAATAACAGTGACTACTGTACACATTTGGATTCAGCATGAAGAAGAGAATCCTCATTTATTCCTGTATATTTTGAGTTCTTCTAGTGTGAGCTAGACATGTTAGGCACTGGGATTAGTCTTTCTATGTATCCTTCCTTATTTTATCTTCTTGACTTTTGATAGAGGAAGAAAGTGCAGATACTATTAAACATAGGCAACTAGAGAATTCTCACTGAAAAGGGAAAAGGTAAGACCCTGTACCTGAAAAAAATGAAAAGTTGGGTGCTTAGTAGAATATTGGAAACTAAAGGCCACTGCCATGTGAAGAAAGCATTAATGAAAGACTTCAAAGTTTAGCCCGAAACTAGTTTAACAAGACCATCGAATCGGATTAATAAGCATTTACTGAATATCTGCGACATACTTCATATTCTGACCTTGTAAGATAATTTTGTTGTCCAGTTAGTTGCTGAGTGCCAGTGTCAGGCACAAAGTATGTGCTCAGTAGATGGATTTTTATAAGAACAATTTTAAGTATCCAACTGACATTTTTAGGTCTGAAATTTCAGCTACAGTTTCCTAGAGAAGGGTCAAAACTTTGCAGTAGGTGGCATTAAGAACTGGAATAATGCTTTCTGTAAGTACATGGCACTGTTTTTGGTGTTAGGGAGGATTCTAAGATGCACAAGAGTGCTCCCTTCCTGCCCTCTCCAGCCCAGCAGATTAGACTCACAGGGAGGATTGGATGAGAGAGCAGATGTTTGTAGAGACAGAACAGTAAATACATTCACGTAGCAATCTACTGCTCCAATTGGCTTTTGTCAGACTGCTAGGATTCCTAAATGAATTCTTTTACTAATACAAATGTTCTTTGAGTAAAACAAACTCATTTAGTTACTCGAGGGGAAAAGGAAAAGAAACAGGAATTAGGGAGACTATACACAGCCTCTTTGTGGCCTTTTCCTTTATTATGCTAATGTGATAAACTAATCCTCAGTCATTTGATAATGGATAATGGCATATAATATATTTACAGTCTTCAGAATATTCTTTTTTTTTTTTTTTTTTTTTTTTTGCATTTTAACTAGGGGATTTAAATCATGGTGGTCACTGAGAAAAATACTTTTGAGGAAGGTGGCTTTTTGAAAACCTTAAATCATAAGATCCTACCTGTCTGTAGTGTAAACATTGTTTAATTCTTTTATTTATTTATTTTTTGAAACAGGATCTGACTCTTGCCCAGACTGGAGGGCAGTGGTCATCTTGGCTCACTGCAACCTCCTCCTCCTGGGCTCAAGCCATCCTTCCACCTCCCACCTCACCCTTCTGAGTAGCTGGAACTACAGGTGTGTACTACCAGCTAATTTTTGTATTTTTGGTAGAGACGGGGTTTCACTGTGTTGCCCAGGCTGGTCTTGAACTTCTGAGCTCAAGTGATCCACCCACCTTGGCCTCCCAAAGTCCTGAAATTACAGATGTGAGACACCTCACTTGACTTAAATTCATAATTTTTAACTTAATTTGTTCCATAGGTTGCACAATTATATGATTAAAAAAGCATCCAGAAAGGTATAGAGTGAAAAACATCTTCCCTCTAGGCAGCCACTATTGGTAGTTTCTGTTTATTCCAGATACATTTGACACACATATAGGCACATACAAGTATGTATTCAAAAGAATTTTTTGATACATATAATCTTGGTATGTGAACAGTGATTACAATAAAGGAAAATTATTTTCTGTATCTTCTGTCATGATGGAACTATTAAGGTTAGTCAGCATAAGATGGTTGTATATGAATAGTGATAACTTCAAAGTATGAGAATACAATACGTGATTAAACCTGGAACAGAAAAAAGTGCTAATCAGGGGTATGTAGGAAATGACAAAAGTGTGTGTTTGAATTTAGCAAAATCGTCTAAAGGAAGTAATATATATTCTTATAATTTTTAAAAAACAACAGAATGGGTCTGGAGTACACGTACCATTTGAGATTTGAGTTACCAGTGAGTATATGAGATAGATGACTCTGGGAGCTAGGATTATAAAGGTAGTGTTGGCCAGATTGTGGAAATGCCAGGGAATAGAACTGAATTTTAGTCTTCAGGCATGGTGACTGTTGGCATTTTCTGAGCACAGGAGTGATAGCATCAGACCTGGGCTTTGAAATGTTGAATGGATACGTGATTGGGATGGACTTAAAAGGAGAAATGCTGGCTGGGCACGGTGGCTGATGTAATCCCAGCATTTTGGGAGGTCGAGGCAGGTGGATCATCTGAGGTCAGTAGTTCAAGACCAGCCTGACCAAGATGGTGAAACCCCGTCTCTACTAAAAATATAAAAATTAGCCAGGTGTGGTGGTGCGTGCCTGTAATCCCAGCTACTCAGGAAGCCGAGGCAGGAGAATCGCTTGAACTCAGGAGGCAGAGGTTGCAATGAGCTGAGATGGTGCTACTGCACTCCAGCCTGGCTGATAGAGTGAGACTGTCTCAAAACACACACACACACACACACACACACACACACACACACACACACACAGAGAAATACTGTAGCTGCAATGATAAAAAGTGAGGGTTAATGAAGCTGTGTGAATGGAGGCAACAGGCAGTACATTCAAGAGTGAGTGAGACTTTTCTTTGATATGATTCTCATTAGTTATCATTGCAGATAGGTTCAAGAATATTCTCAAGAGAGTCCTAACATTCCTTTTAAACAATAAATTCAGCCCCAAACCTGAGGATCCCACAGTGTATAGCAGCAGAAGTATCCTAGCAAAGTCTTCCAAGTTGAATGTTCTACTTGGAGCCTTCTTAATTCTGGTCATTCCAGGGGGATTTATTTCACACTCTCTTGAATCTTAAGCTGCTTTTGTTTTTGAAGCACAGTATGTCACATTGGTGATTGAATGTTGTCATCTTAAAAATATCTTAGGCTTCATTTCCCAACCATATCATTTTGGAGTAGGAAAATGCCCTAGATTCCTTCAAATGTAGGATTCTTTAGAGTGAGAATGGTGCATATGGTTGTGCTAAAAAAGGTGACGCAGGAAGTTTAGTGCTGAGGGTTCACGACACAGAAAATGAACAGTGTCTGTGGAAGGCTGTTAGTATTGAAATAATTGCATACCACCTTGCCAACATTTTAAAAATTGCAGCTGTACTTTTGAAAGAAAAAAATTGCAAACTTGGAACCTGTATTTTTATTCTTTTCTGCTGTAGGTTACCTATTCCATCTAGGTTGCTTGGTTACCTGGGGATGGTAGGTAGGTAGGCAGCCCTTTGCAGGGCCTCTCCTGGATACCCTGAGGGCCAGGGGTTAGGTCTAAGTCACACCCTGCTTTAGTCTACGAGTGTGTGCTTTTATAGTTGTTGTTGTTTTTTTTTTTTTTTGGAGACAGAATCTGGCTTTATCACCCAGGCTAGAGTGCAGCGGCATGATCTTGGCTCACTACAATGTCCTCCTCCGGGGTTCAAGTGATTCTTCTGCCTCAGCCCCCTGAGTAGCTGGAACTACAGGTGTGAGCCACCATGTCTGGCCAATTTTTATATTTTTTGTAGAGACAGGGTTTCACTATGTTGGTCAGGCTGGTCTTGAACTTTTGACCTCGTGATCCGCCCAACTTGGTTTCCCAAAATGCTGGGATTACAGGCGTGAGCCACCGCGCCCGGCCTTTAAAGTTTTTTTAATGAGGTTATGATCTCATACAGAACCCCATCCTCTTGTGGTACTCCTACCTCCTCGCCCTATCACCCTATCAGTATTTCTGGGAGCCCACAGGCAGTGTGCCATGTATTTGGGGATAATCTCACTTACATTCTTCTATTCCCGGTGCCTCCAAAGCACTTGAGAGAGGTCTTTGTGCTGTGCCACCACTGCTGGTCTGTGAGAAGGTCCCTGCTGGGGTACTACTGTCTCAGTCCTCCAGAGCTGCGTGTCTGGAGGGGCTTGGTCTGTCCTTAAGGGTTTTTCTAAGCCAAGGCCACATGTATGCTTTATAGAAGCAGGGAGGCTAGCCCTGTTTCTCTTACTCAGACATGTGCTGAATGGGCAAAAACTAGAAGCATTCCCTTTGAAATCTGGCACTAGACAAGGATGTCCTCTCTCACCACTCCTATTCAATATAGTACTGGAAGTTCTAGCCAGAGCAATCAGGCAAGAAAAAGAAATAAAGGGTATTCAAATAGGAAAGGAGGAAGTCAAATTGTCTCTATTTGCAGATGACATGATTGTATATCT